>CACVCL010034732.1:0-22110 GCA_902729485.2 Mus minutoides
GCTTACCTCCTGCCATCTCTAACCATGGAGACCTGGTGTTGGTGCAGGCCAGAAGGGAGAGTCTGAAATGGTCTGGGCCTTTATCTCTGTCCTGTCTGGTGACTCAGGTTGCACGGGATTGGGCAGGAACAGATGCTGCGTTCAGCTGCTCACCTGTGGTCCCAAGACAGCCTGGGGGGTCCTGTGTAGAGTGCGCAGAGCTCGTGCCCGAGCCCTGGGCTGGTGCGGGCCCACAGGACCAGACCAGAAGGGGAAGGGAGAGTCCTTCCTTGGCTGGGCCTCTCACTCTGTCCTGGCTGGTGACTCAGGTCGCACGGGATTAGGCAGGAACAGATGCTGCGTTCAGCTGTTCACCTCTATGTGTGCCTAGTGTCCTTTAACCCCAAAGTGTGCCTAATGTCCTGGGGTGTGCAGAGTGCGCAGGTGGCCCTATCCACTGCGTTCAGAGAGGGATGATGGCGGGCCGGCAGGCGGCAGGGGAGTTCCTGGCTGGCTGGGAGGGGTCCCAGCCTCTGCTTGGTCTCAGATCCTCTGTTCCAGCTGCTGCTGCAACTGGGCCACTGGACCCTCCGTGATTTCAAGGCCCCCAGTGCGCTCCAATCACCTTTAACCCCGAAGTGTGCCTAATGTCCTGGGGTGTGGAGAGTGCGCAGGTGGCCCTATCCTCTGCGTTCAGAGAGGGATGATGGCGGGCCGGCAGGCCCAAATAGGAGTTTTATCATGACATTGAAATTAATGAATTTAATAGTCTCAAAGATATAAATGGAAAATGGCACATACACCATCAGTAATTAAGACCTAATCAAGTGAGTTACACATGATAGTGTTTGTTGATTAGATCATTGAGTGCTTAAAAAAAAATTGGTAATTTCAATACTATTCTAGTGAAAGGCAATTCTGACAAAGTTTCTTGTTTGTTTTTAATTCAGTTATATTATATGATAAACTGTATAATTTAAACAGTACTGTATCAAAGATCAAAAATCCCCAACCAGCAATGACATTCCAGAAAGAATACCCCTTGATCAATCATAAGAATTAAGCACAAAAATTGAATGATTACATTCAACAAACTAAAAAAACCACTCTGGGATACAAAGAAAATATACACTTGGTTGAAAAGGAGTTGGTTAAGATTTCCTATTAATGCTGATTTGTTTTTTAAAAAGTATGTAAGAAAAGTACTGATACAACTATGGGAAAATGATACACAAAGTGACTTCTTTAGTGTGAAGGGGGAAGGATCTCTCTGTCCATGGCATAAAGAATCCTTTCTAAAACAAGGCACTCCCAAGATACACTGAGTCTATTAAAATAAAGAACTTCTGCTAAAAATATTGATAAAGTAAATACAACCTTAGAAGGGGGATTTACCTTACCAATTAATGTTTATATATGTATGCTATGTGTTTATATATTTTTATATACTTGATGAATATTTGGACTATAGAGTACAAGAAATATTTGAAATGTCAGCAAGAAAAAGACAAATGACCCAATAGAAGAAAAAGGTGGGCAGAGTCACTGGTCTGGAGTCATTTCTCTTGGGAGAAAAAGAAAGCTGTAGATGTACAACTTGTTAAGTCTCATTAGGAACCACAAGAATGAAAATTAAGACAATGATGAAAAGCACATCTATACCCACTTGAAATTGCCCTCCTAAAAATCTGAGCGTTGCTAGATGGGGTCAGCCTTCAATACCAGCACTTGGATGGCAGAGGCAGGCAGATCTTTGTGAGTCTGAGGCCATCCTAGCCTAGAGAGTGAGTTCCATGACAGCCAGAGCTACACATAGAAACCCTGTCTCAAACAAACAAACAAACAAAACAAAAACAACAGCAACAACAACAACAAAACTGAGAGAGATTCATAATCTGCCACATCTATGAAGCCATCACTAGTTGGTGTGGTCATATATAACCTAGAATTTTCTTCTAAAAGTATTTGAGTTTTCCAACTGAACCAAATATCCAGAAGCCCTGTGACCTAAAATTTCCAGTTTTGCCTGTATTTCTGAGAAATCTATGCTTGTGGATACCTAGAAATATGTACCAAAATGCTCTTAGAAGAGCACTGTTTGCTACGAGGTGTTAGAAGGGAGAACTGGATAAACCCAATAGTAACCTAAGTAAACACACTGGAAAATCCCCAGGGAACAGTCAATTCAGTGAAAATCCCCAGGGAACAGTCAATTCAGTGAAAATCCCCAGGGAACAGTCAATTCAGTGAAAATCCCCAGGGAACAGTCAATTCAGTGAAAATCCCCAGGGAGCAGTCAATTCAGTGAAATGAATAAATCACAGACCCATACCACATCAATGAATCTCAGAAGTAAAAAATTAAGTTTTTTTTTATGTTTGAGAATTTCATTGGTATTCAGTGCTAGACCATGCAAAACTAAATAATATAGTTTGTGTAAATACTTTTGCTAGCTATATTTGAAAGCATTCAGTGACAAAATGACAGGTAAGTTATGATGATGTTTATTTGGTGTTCTTAGAATGGCCAGGGAATGAGATGGAGTTGAAAGCTACTATTTATGAGACTATAAAATAAGGATAATACATTTTTTCTTAATCTGCCCTTAATTGAGGGTAATCTTATTTGATAGAGTATTGCCTTGATATATCTGTGCTTTATATATTTTATATGAATTTTTAATATATGGTTCTGTATTTAATGAACATAATTGAGAAGTAATCTTCAATGAGCACTAAAAAGAAAACTCAAATTCATAATATGGGTATCCCAAAAAATTAGAAAATTCCTAATCTATATTAGCATCTTTGTGCAATCGGTATAGACCTGATTTTGAATAAGTAATTTTGAATAAGTCAAATCTAATGTTTCTTTTAAAATTAATTTATTTTTACACTCCATATTCCATTCCCAACCGTCCCCCTGATCCACCCTCTAACTGCTCCACATCCCAAACCTCCTCTGCATCACACCCCTTCTCCACATGGATGTACCCACCCTCCAGCTCACCTGCCTCCAGTTTCTTGAGGGCTAGGTGCATCATCCCTGAATGAACACAGACCTGGAAGTCATCTACTGTATGTGTGTTTGGGGCTTCATATCAGCTGGTGTATGCTGTCTGTTTGGTGATCTAGTGTTTGAGAGATCTCAGGGGAATAGATTAATTGAGACTGCTGGTTCTCCTACAAGATCACCCTTCTCCTCAGTTTTTTTCAGCCTTCCCAAACTCAACAACAGGTGTCAGCTGCTTCTGTACATGGGTGGAAGAGGGGAAAGTTGGGGGAAAGGGGAACCTGATCTGGTATTGGGAGAGGTAAAAGGACTAAAGCCCTGAGGGACAGCAGAAAGAATGGAAACAGCCAACCTCAGGAAATAGGAGGTTGGGGGGAACCTCCAGAATGCACCAGAGACCTGGGAGGTAAGAAACTCTTAGGAATCAAAGGGAGGGACCTTATATGAAATGCCCAACACTATGGAGAGAGAACTTATAGAGCTTACCTTCAGCAGGAAGACAGGGCATCAAGTGAGGGATGGGGTTGCCATCCCACAGTCACATCTCTGACCCATAATTGTTTCTGTCTGAAAGAACTGCAAGGATGGAAATGGAGAGGAGCCTGAGGAAAAGAAAATCGAGTGACAGGCTCAAAGTGGGATCCAGATGAAGGGGAGGTCCCAAGGTCTGACACTATTACTGAGGCTATGGAGTGATCACAAAAAGGGACCTATCATGACTACCCTCCAAAAGATCCAATAAGCAGCTGAAATAGTCAGATGCAGATATTTGAACCCTAATGTTTCTTAATTCTTTAAAGTTTACAGACCTTTGGTCTTACCATATCTTTCTCTGTAGAGGCAAAAGAATACAAAGAATGTGGTAATGATGCTCATTTGTATGTATAAATACTTTCTCTCCTGGATCTTCTTCATCCTAAATGACTATAATTTGGTTTGTGTATTAAAGTAGATTTGTGAGTGAGTTTCTTGTATAAGACATTAAATTCAATTTGCCTCGATTTACTTATGGACATCTCACATGACCCCTTTTCTTAATTTATATCATCTTTTTTTTTCTTTGAAAAAACACCTTATTGGTTTTCAGTGGGCATTATAACCACCTAACATGAATGGATTACTTTACAGAGTCTACACGAGCTTCACCCTTTTATGTTTGTGAGCCCTAATGTGTTCCTTACAAATGTCATCTTAGTAGTTCCTATCTAACAGGGGCTTCGATTTTCTAATTCCCTGCTGATTCAAGGAGTCATAACTGAGGTCCACTTATCTAACACATCTGGATATTACTGTTGCCTTGTGGTTCTCTGTCTCAATTAGCTAAAGAGGGAGGCACAGGCTTCCCTTGTCAGGGCTGCCCTCTTGCTTACTTGTCTTCCCAAGCTCCATTTCATAACTTTCCAAAAACACGGCAGGCTTCTAAAGATGCATTAGATGGAATAGCCAAAGTTATTGCCCTCCCTTGTAGGTAATTCAAAAGCTTCAATTTTTAAACTAAAGAAAAAATACAACAAACAAACAAACAAACAAACAAACAAAAAACAGTTGTTAAATTATTGTAAATTCTATTGCCTTAGACTTTCAGTAGTAAATGAACTTATGGGCTTAATATAGAAAACAAATCTGGTCTTCCTCACCCCCATGTTCTATTCTGTATTTTTCTTGTACTCATGCCAAGAAGTTTTGGCGCAATCTGTTCATCTTTCTTTTTTTCTTTTTTTTAACCTCAAAAGTAAATAAATAAACACAGTTTCTGTAGTTATGTGGTTGATCTGACAGACTATTATGGCCTGATTTGATCAAATAAAATCTCCCCAAATTTTCCTACTTATTTACAAGTGAGTCTTTAGAAGCATCCCACAAAGTAGAGGGTGTGTGTGTGTGGGGGGGGTGCATGCACTATTTACAGGCATCATACTCACAAAGATCACAAGTTCTACTGAGTAGGTCTTAAGCACCCTAAAATCACAATGAAAATGGAAAACAAAATGTTTAAAATTATTCTGAAAGGCACAAGGGAGCTAACTAGATAGTAAACTTCTGCCTGACTAAAATATAAGATAAACTGAACATTCAGAAGGTTGAGGCCAGTTTACCTAGAGGATATTTGTCTCCCCAAAGAAACATGTAAAGATGCTGAAGTTTTTGGTGTGGTTGTGGGAGGCACCTGGGCCAAGGAGACAGATTTTGAAAATCATTTTTGAAGCTAACTATGTGGATTAGTGAAAGAACTAATGCTTAGCTCACACAATGTTTTGAGCTGAATCCTCAGCCTTGCAAAAATAACAAAACCAAGGATTTGTATGTAACTGCAGCTTAGCGAGAGGTGAACTCTCACCTTAAGGATGAAGCAGAAACAAAAGAGTAATGCTAAAAATAACTAATGGGTGAAGTCCATAGATTTCAAAATGAAATCGTTTGAATGTTGTAATGTATACTCATAAGCCAAACATATTTTAAAAGGAAGTTTAAGAATTAGAAACTTATAAAAAATTTACTTGTTGTAAAAATAGAAGCTATCCTTTTTATCATAAAACATTAAGAGCTCATTGGCAAGATTTAAGAGCAGCAAGGAATTAGCTAAGAAGCAAATATGTGGGCTGTAAGATATCAGGTTAACTATAGGTGGAACAACAATATGAACTAACCAGTACCCCCAGAGCTCATGTCTCTAGCTGCATATGTAGCAGAAGGTGGCCTAGTTGGCCATTATTGGGAAGAGAGGCCCCTAGGTCTTGCAAACTTTATATGCCCCAGTACAGGAGAACGTCAGGGCCAAGAAGTAGGAGTGGGTGGGTAGGGGAGCAGCGCAGGGGGAGGGTATATGAAACTTTTGGGATAGCATTTGAAATGTAAATAAATAAAATATTTAATTTAAAAAAAGAAAAAAAGTAGCAGGTTAAAATAAAGGTTTCAGAACTACATAACATGGCAAAACTGGGAACTGCTTAGAGTGTGGGATGCCACCTCAACCAATATTGGAAAGAATTAAGTTTTCTATCTGTCCTGGTATATCAAGGAGATTGCAGAAGAGTTACGCGTGTGTGTACAGAGAAACTGTCAGCACTATTCTTCTTGATTGGACTATATTGCTTGTCACAATTATATATGAATGAATATCACAAAATTTGAGCTAAAAATTATTCAGACATACAATTGTTAAAATGTAGACTATCTAAAGTGAAGAAGGAAAGTTTAAATAAGATTGATAAATAACTGTGTATTGCCTGCTAGGAAGTAGTAGCTTGCTCGATAGTCAACTTTGTAACAGCCACCAGGAATGCCAGAATTTATTAGAACATTGATACTTTCAGTTTCAGACAGAAATCTGGTGATATCTTCTGAAACAGTTGCACTCATGAGTACTGGATAGTTTTGTGTCAACTTGACACAAGCTGGAGTTATCACAGAGTAAGAAGTTTCAGTTGGGAAAATGCCTCCATGAGATCCAGTTGTGGGGCATTTTCTCAATTAGTGATCAAGGGGGAAGAGCCCCTCGTGGGTGGGACCATCTCTGGGCTGGTAGTCTTGGGTTCTATAAGAAAGCAAGCTGAGCAAGTCAGTGGAGGCAAGCCAGTAAAGAACATCCCTCCATGGCTTCTGCATCATCTCCTGCTTTCTGACCTGCTTGAGTTCCAGTCCTGACTTCCTTGGTGATGAACAGCAGTATGAATGTGTAAGCTGAATAAACCATTTCCTCCCCAATTAGCTTCATGGTCATGATGTTTTGTCCAGGAATAGAAACCCTGACCAAGACACTCATGAAAACTACACTAAAAATAAATGCTAAAGGATTTATTTAGGGATCAAAAAATAGTTGGCTAATCCACAAAAAATGTTGTACATGATGGTAGTGTGTGAAATATTGAGAGGTAGCATGGATTTGTACTGGCCATGAATAATTTGTACGACCATAGAGTAATTAAGACAGCTCAAAGGAACAGATAGATATATTAGATAGGCAAGGGCATTGGACTTAGAAGTTGGTAAAGAAAGTACATGGAAAAGAACACTTAAAAATGCAATAGGTATAATGAAATGACTCAGTAGGTAAAGGAGTCTGCTTCATCAGAGAAATGTTATGTAAGGGCTGGTGGGGTTTTTGTCGTTGTTGTTGTTTTGTTTTTTGTTTGTTTGTTTTGGTAACAGAGGTATTAATGTTATAATTTATTCAATCATTGTCAGCTGGACAAAGTATGAATTTATAAAACACAATGATAAGAAAATATACCTTAATTTTCAAGTGAACAGAATATTTAGTAGGTAATTTGCAAAATGTTATCACACACCAAATAACAATAGGGAAAGGTATAAAATAACACTAGCATTAAGGTATCATAAAGTAAGCCTATAAAAATTATAGCCATACATCTATATTTATTTTATTTTATTTTACTTTTCACAACAAGATTTCATTATTTCTGTTCAGCCTAGAACTGACTGTGTAGACCAGGCTGGAATAAAATCCATAGACATCCTGCTGCATCTGGCACCCAAGTACGAGTATTAAAGACATGTTTTAATGACTAAGATTTATAAGATCCAGCACAGATGCATTGCTTTGGTCACCGAGCCTCATTGTCTAGCTCTGGTTTTTCTTCTCAGTTCAGAGGAGCATGTGGGATATCAAGAGTATCCTGCCTTCCTATGGAAATCTTTGGGGCCCCAAAACTAACCAGCTTGGAACCCTGCTAGGCCAATCCCATCCTAGTTGGGTCTGCCATTATTTGTTCTACTAGCAACAGCCTGTAGGGGTAAGTTGTATGTGATCCTCTGAGCTCTATTGTCTAGCTCTGGGCTTGCTCTTCTGTAAGGAGGGCACTTGAGGGGTCTCAAGAGCAGCCTGCTTCCCTGTGGAAACCTTGGGGGGGGGGTCCCGAGACTAACCAGCTCAGAACCTTGCTCCCCCCATCCTATACTAGTCAGCTGCACCAGCCATTCCAGTTGGGTCCAACTGGGCACAGACTGAAGAATAGGGACCACCAGGAACACAGCATGCAGCATGGGGTCTGCTGAGGCACAGCCAGCAGAGTCTGGTACCTTGACTTCCATTGTCTGGCCCATGGCTTCTCCCACCTTCACGAGAAGTCCTGCTGCCATCCAGCCAACACCAGGGAAAACCAGATACTTAACGGACAACATTAGAACACAATCAACAGGACCCAAAACAATATGGTACCACCAGAGCTCAGGTATCCTGAAAGAATAAACCTCGCATGCTAATGAAGCTGAAGCACAAGAAGAAGTTCCTAAATCCAATCTTATAATGATGATAGAGGCATTTAAGAGGACATGAATAAATCCTTTAATGGAATACAGAAAAGTACATTCAAACAGGTAAAAGCATCAACAGAGGAAGCAAATAAATATAAAGAAACACAGGAAAATACAATCAAACAGGTGAAGGGCATGAATAAAATTCTCTAAGACCTGAAAAGAGAAATAGAAACAATGAAGAAAACACAAACTGAGGCAATACCAGAGATGGAAAACCTAGGAAAGAGAACAGGAACTACAGATATAAGCCCCACCAAGAGAATATAAAAGATGGAAAGGAGAATCTCAGGTGTAGAACATATGATAGAAGAAATCAGTCAAAGAGAATGCAATATCTAAAATATTCATCATACAAAATATCAAGAAAATTTGGGACACTATGGAAAGACCAAATCTAAAAATAATAGAAATAGAAGAAGGAAAAGAGTCTCAGATCAAAGGTGTAGAAAACACCTTTAACAAAATTCTAGAAGAAAAATTTCCTAACCTAAAGAAAGAGATGCCTATAAAGGTACAAGAAGCTTACAGAACATCAAAAAGACTGGATGAGAAAAGAAAATCCTCTCACCACAAAATATTAAAAACACTAACTGTACAGAACAAAGAAATAACCTTAAAAGCAGCAAGGAAAAAGGCCAAGTAACATAAAGGAAGATATATCAGAATTATGCCTGATTTCTCATCTGAGACTCTAAAAGCTGGAAGGGCCTGAGCAGAGATCTTCCAGATCCTATGAGACCACAGATGTCAGCCAAGACTACAATACCCAGCAAAACTTTCAATAGCCAAAGGTGGAGAAATCAAGATATTCCATGACAAAATCAAAGTTAAACAATATCTGTTTACTAACTCAGCCCTACAGAGGATGCTAGAAGGAAAACTCCAACCAAATGAAGCTCACTACACAAGAAATAAATAATTTCACAAGAAATAAATAATTTCACACTATTAAAACCAATAGAATATATATATATATATATATATATATATATATATATATATATATACACACACACACAAACACTAACAACATCAAAATAACAGGAAGTAATAATAATTGGTGATTAATATCTCTCAACATCAGTGAACTCAATTACCCCGTAAAAAGACATACATAGGCTAGCCCTATCAGTTGGCACTAGCATCGGGTCACCTTGGAGAGTCAGCAGACACCACTGTGGTCCCTAGAGAACTCTCCACGTGATCTTAGGACCACTGGTGAGTGGAACACAACTTCTGATCCAATCCAATTGCACAGGACACGAGGCAGCATTAGGGAAGCAGAAAACCGGTCTGACCAGGGGCACAAGTCCCTTCCAGTCAGCACCAGCACGGGGTCACCTTGGCCACAGAGTCAGCAGATACCCCTGAGGTCCCTAGATGACTCTCCATGCTATCTTAGGACTACTGGTGAGTGGGGGGGGGAAAAAAAAAAAAACAAACATCAGTTCCAATCCAATTGTTATGGGCCAGTGACAGCAGGAACAAGGACACCGGGGCCCTTCCTGACCAGAGGCTCAGGTTCCTCTTGATCAGTGATCAGTTCTGTTTGCACCTTGGATTCCGAACAGACCAAACAGCTCCTCGGTCCTCAAAGGAGACACCACTTTCAGGCACTGTAACACGTCCAGGATCTTAGGACAACAGGATCCCAGGATAACAGGAGCTGGGTCACACCAGTATTTGAGGGTCTTAGAGGAATCTCACTGCCAAGAACTCTGACACACCCAGAATCTCAGGTTCAAAGAAGCCCACTATCAAAGGATCACAGAGAAAGCTGGACTCTGAAGGGTACTGAATCAACTGGGATTATAGGAAGGACAGACTCCAATCAGATATATTGAAGACAGCAAGCACTTTAGATAATCAGATGGCAGGAGGCAAGTGTAAGAACAGAAGCAACAGAAAACAAGGTTACTTGGCATCATCAGAACCAAATCTCCCACCATGGCAAGTCCTGGATACACCATCACACCAGAAAAGCAAGACATGGATCTAAAGTCACTTCTCATGATGATGATGGAAGACTTTAAGAAGAAAATACAGAAAAAGACAAGTAAACAGCTAAAAGACTTTAAAGAGGAAACACAAAATTCCCTTAGAGAGTTACAGGAAAACACTACCAAACAGGTGATGGAATTGAACAAAACAATCCAAGATCTAAAAATGGAAGTAGAAACAATAAAGAAAACTCAAACGGACACAACTCTGTAGATAGAAAGCCTAGGAGAAAAATTAGGAACCATAGATACGAGCATCAACAACAGAATACAAGAGATGAAAGAGAGAATATCAGGTGCAGAAGATTCCATAGGGAACATGGACACAAAAATCAAAGAAAATGCAAAATGCAAAAAGATCCTAACTCAAAACATCCAGGAAATCCAAGACACAATGAGAAGACCAAACCTATGGATAATAGTAGTAGATGAGGATGAAGATTTTCAAATTAAAGAGCCAGCAAATATCTTCAACAAAATTATAGAAGAAAACTTCCCATACCTAAAGAGATGCTCATGAACATAGAAGAAGCCTACAGAACTCCAAATAGACTATACCAGAAAAGAAAATTTTCCTGATTCATAATAATCAGAACAACAAATGCACTAAATAACGACAGAATATTAAAAGCAGTAAGGGTAAAAGGTCAAGTAACATATAAAGGTGGGCCTATTAGAATTACTCCAGACTTCTCACAAGAGAATATGAAAGCCAGAAGATCCTGGACAGATGTTATACAGAACCTGAGAGAGCACAAATGCCAGCCCAGACTACTATACCCAGCAAAACTCTCAATTACCATAGATGGAAAAACCAAAATATTCCATGACAAAACCAAATTTACACAATATCTTTCCATGAATCCAGCCCTTCAAAAGATAATAACAGAAAAACACCAATACAAGGACAGAAATTAAGCCCTAGAAAAAGCAAGAAAGTAATCCTTCAACGAACCTAAAGGAAGACAGCTACAAAAACAGAATCCCAACATTAACAACCAGAAGAGCAGGAAGCAACAATTACTTTTCCTTAATAGCTCTTAACATCAATGGACTCAATTCCCCAATAAAAAGACATAGACTATCAGACTGTATATACAAACAGGACCCAACATTTTGCTGCTTACAGGAAACCCATGTCAAGGAAAAAGACAGACAGAGTGAAAGGATAGAAAACAATTTTCCAAAAAAATGGTCCCAAGAAAGAAGCTGGAGTAGCTATTCTAATGTCGAATAAAATCAACTTGCAACCCAAAGTTACCAAAAAAGACAAGGAAGGGCACTTCATATTCATCAAAGGTAAAATCTTAGAAGAGGAACTCTCAAATCTGAATATCTATGCTCCAAATGCAAGGGCAGCCACATTCATTGAGTGGGTGGGTAGGGGAGCAGGGCCGGGAGGGGGGAGGATATAGGGAACTAGCTGGATAACACTTGAAATGTAAATGAAGAAGAAAATATCTAATAAAAGTAGTAAAAAAAAAAAAAAAAAAAGAATCTTTAGTTAATTCCAAAGCACACATTGCACCTCACACAATAATAGTGGGAGACTTCAACACCCCACTCTCATTAATGGACAGATCCTGGAAACAGAACATAAACAGAGACACAGTGAAACTAAAAGAAGTTATGAAACAAATGGATTTAACACATATCTACAGAATATTTTATCCTAAAACCAAAGGATATACCTTCTTCTCAGCACCTCATGGTACCTTCTCCAAAACTGACCATATAATTGGTCACAAAACAGGCCTCAACAGATCCAAAATTATTGAAATTGTCCCATGTATCCTATCAGATCACCATGGACTAAGGCTGATCTTCAATAACAACATTCATAATATAAAACCAACATTCATGTGGAAACTGAACAACACTTTCCACAATGATAACTTGGTCAAGGAAAAAATAAAGAAAGAATTTAAAGACTTTTTAAAGTTTAATGAAAATGAAGCCACAACATACCCAAACTTATGTGAAATAATGAAAGCATTCCTAAGAGGAAAACTCATATCCCTGAGTGCCTCCAAAAGAAACTAGAGAGAGCATACACTACAGCTTGACAACACACCTAAAAGCTCTAGAACAAAAGGAAGCAAATTCACCCAAGAGGAGTAGACAGCGGGAAATTATCAAACTCAGGGCTGAAATCAACCAAGTGGAAATGAAAGGAACTATTCGAAGAGTCAACCAAACTAAGAGCTGGTTCTTTGAGAAAATCAACAAGATAGATAAACCCTTAGCCTGACTCACTAGAGGGCACAGGGACAGCATCCTAATTAAGATCAGAAATGAAAAGGGAGACATAACAACGGAACCTGAGAAAATCCAAAACACCATAAGATCCTTCTACAAAAGGCTATACTCAACAAAACTGAAAACCTGGGTGAAATGGACAACTTTCTAGACAGATACCAGGTAACAAAGTTAAATCAGGATCAGATTAATGACCTAAACAGACCTATAACCCCTAAGCAATAGAAGCAGTCATCAACAGTCTCCCAACCAAAAAAAAAAAAAAAAAAAAAAAAAAGCACAGGACTAAATGTGTTTAGTGCAGAGTTCTATCAGACCTTCAAAAAGACCTAATCCCAGTTCTTCTCAAACTATTCCACAAAATAGAAACAGAAGGTACTCTTCCCAATTCATTCTACGAAGCCACAATTACTCTGATACCTAAACCACACAAAGATCCAACAAAGAAAGAGATCTTTAGACCAATATCCCTTATGAATATTGATGCAAAAATACTCAATAAAATCCTCGCAAATCGAATCCAAGAACACATCAAAACAATCATCCATCATGACCAAGTAGGGATGCATGGATGGTTTAATGTACGGAAATCCATCAACTTAATCCACTATATAAACAAAATCAAAGACAAAAATCACATGATCATCTCCTTAGATGCTGAGAAAGCATTTGACAAAATCCAGCACCCATTCATGTTAAAAGTCATGGAAAGATCTGGGATTCAAGGCCCATACCTAAACATAATAAAAGCAATATACAGCAAACCAGTAGCCAACATCAAAGTAAATGGAGCGAAGCTGGAAGCAATCCCATTAAAATCAGGGACTAGACAAGGCTGCCCACTTTCTCCCTACCTATTCAATATAGTACTTGAAGTCCTAGCCAGAGCAATTCGACAACAAAAGGAGATCAAGGGGATACAAATTGGAAAGGAAGAAGTTAAAATATCACTACTTGCAGATGATATGATAGTATATATAAGTGACCCTAAAGATTCTACCAGAGAACTCCGAAAACTGATAAACAGCTTCAGCGCAGCAGCTGGATATAAAATTAATTCAAACAAATCAGTGGCCTTTCTCTACACAAAAGATAACAGCATGAGAAAGAAATTAGGGAAACAACACCCTTCACAATAGTCACAAATAATCTAAAATACCTTGGTGTGACTTTAACGAAGGAAGTGAAAGATCTGTATGACAAGAACTTCAAGTCTCTGAAGAAAGAAATTAAAGAAAATCTCAGAAGATGGAAAGATCTCCCATGCTCATGGATTGGCAGGATTAATATAGTCAAAATGGCAATCTTGCCGAAAGCAATCTACAGATTCAACGCAATCCCCATCAAAATTCCAACTCAATTCTTTACTGAGATAGAAAGGGCATTTGCAAATTCATCTGGAATAACAAAAAACCTAGGATAGCAAAAACTATCCTCAACAATAAAAGAACCTCTGGTGGAATCACGATGCCCGACCTCAAGCTGTACTATAGAGCAATTGTGATAAAAACTGTGTGGTACTGGTATAACAACAGACAGGTAGACCAATGGAACAGCATTGAAGACCCAGAAATTAACCCACACATCTTGGGTCACCTTATCTTCGACAAGGGAGCTAAAACTATCCAGTGGAAAAAAGACAGCCTTTTCAAAAAATGGTGCTGGCACAACTGGCAGTCAACATGCAGAAGAATGTGAATTGATCCATTCCTTTCTCCTTGTACAAAGCTCAAGTCTAGGTGGATCAAAGATCTCCACATTAAAAACAGAGACACTGAAATTCATAGGGGAGAAAGTGGGGAAAACCCTTGAAGATTTGGGCACAGGAGTAAAATTCCTCAACAGAACACCAATGGCCTATGCTATAAGATCACAAATCGACAATGGGACCTTATAAAATTGCAAAGCTTCTGTAAAGCAAAAGATACTGTCAATAAGACAAAAAGGCCACCAACGGATTGGGAAAGAATTATTATCAATCCTAAATCTCATAGGAGGCTAATATCCAATATTTACAAAGAGCTCAAGAAGCTGAAGAGCAGAAATTCAAATAACCCCATTAAAAAATGGGGTACAGAGCTAAACAAAGAATTCTCAATGGAACAATGCCAAAGGGCTGAGAAGCACCTTAGAAAGTGTTCGAAATCCTTAATCATCAGAGAAATGCAAATCAAAACAACCCTGAGATTCCACCTTACACCAGTCAGAATGGCTGGTAACAGCAGATGCAGGCAAGGATGTGAAGAAAGAGGAACACCCCTTCATTGCTGGTCAGATTGCAAGCTGGTACAACCACTCTGGAAATCAGTCTGGCGGTTTCTCAGAAAACTGGACATAGTACTACTGGAAGATCAAGCAATACCTCTACTGGGCATATACCCAGAAGATATTCCAACTGGTAACAAGGACACATGCTCCACTATGTTCATTGCAGCCTTATTTATAATAGCCAGAAGCTGGAAAGAAGCCAGATGTCCCTCAACAGAGGAATGGATACAGGAAATGTGGTACATTTACACAATGGAATACTACTCAGCTATTAAAAACAATGAATTTATGAAATTCTTGAGTAAATAGATGTATCTGGAGGATATCATCCTGAGTGAGGTAACCCAATCACAAAAGAAATCACTTAACATGCACTCACTGATAAGCGGTTATTAGCCCCAAAACCTAGAACACCCAAGATACAATCTCCAAAGCACAAGAAAATCAAGAAAGAACAATGTGTGGATACTCCATTCCTCCCTATAATAGGGATTAAAATATGCATGGAAGGAGGTGCAGAGACAAAGTTTGGAGCTAAACAAAAGGATGGACCATCCAGAGAATGCCCCACCCGGGCGGTCCATCACATAATCAGCCACCAAATGCAGACACTACTGCACACACCATCAGGTTATTGCTGAAGGGACCCTGAAATAGCTGTCTCCTGGCAGGCTTTGACAGTCCCTGACAAATACAGAAGTGTATGCTCACAACCATCTATAGGGAAGAACACAGGGTCCCCAATGTAGGAGCTAGAGAGTACCCAAGAGCTATAGGGGTCTGCGACCCTATAGATGGAACAACAATATGAACTAATCAGAACCCCCAGAGCTCATGTCTCTAGCTGCATATGTATTAGAAGATGGCCTAGTTGGCCATTATTTGGGAGGAAAGGCCCCTGGTCTAGCAATGTTTATATGCCCCAGTAGAGGGGAATGCCAGGGCCAAATAGTGGAAGGGGGAGGGTAGGGGAGCATGGTGGGAGTGGGTATCAGGGACTTTTGGGATAACACTTGAAATGTAAATGAAGAATTTCTCTAATTAAAAAAAAAAACACAAAACAAGTAGGCTTCATCCCAGGGATGGTTTAATATACGGAAATCCATCAACGTAATCCACTATATAAACAAACTCAAAGACAAAAATCACATGATCATCTTGTTAGATGCTGAGAAAGAATTTGACAAAATCCAACAGCCATTCATGATAAAATTCATGGAAAGATCAGTAATTCAAGGTCCATACCTAAACACAATAAGAGCAATCTACAGCAAACCAGTAGCCAACATCAAAGTAGATGGAGAGACACTCGAAGCAATCTCACTAAAATCAGGGACTAGGCAAGGGTGCTCACTTTCTCCCTACATATTCAATATAGTACTTGACGTCCTTGCCAGAGCAATTCGACAACAAAAGGAAGTCAAGGGGTTTCAAATTGGAAAGGAATAAGTCAAAATATCACTATTCACAGATGATATGATAGCATATATAAGTGACCCTAAAATTTCCACCAGAGAACTCCTAAACCTGATAAACAGCTTTAGTGAAGTAGCTGGATATAAAATTAACTCAAACAAATCAATGGCCTTTCTCTACACAAAGGATAAATAGGCAGAGAAAGAAATTATGGCAACAACACCCTTCACAATAGTCACAAATAATATAAAATACCTTGGTGTGACTCTAAACAAGGAAATGAGAGATCTGTAGTATAAGAACTTCAGGTCTATGAAGGAAGAAATCAAAGATCTCAGAAAGTGGAAAAATCTCCCATGCTCATGGATTGGCAGGATCAATATAGTACAAATGTCTATCTCTTCTGAAAGCGATCTACATATTCAATTCAATCCCCATCAAAATTTCAAATCAATTCTTCAATGATGTAGAAAGGGCAATTTGCAAATTCATCTGGAATAACAAAAAACCTAGGATAGTAAAAACTCTTCTAAATGATAAAAGAAGCTCTGGTGGAATCACCATGCCTGACCTAAAGCTGATCTACAGACCAATGTTGTAAAAACTGCATGGTATTAGTATAGTGACAGAGGAGGCTACCAATGGAATAGAATTGAAGACCCAGAAAGGAACCCACACACCTATGGTCACTTGGTCTTTTACAAGGGAGCTAAAAGCATCCAGTGGAAAAAAGACAGCATTTTCAGCAAATGGTGCTGGCACAACTTGAAGTGGTAGAAGAATTCAAATTGATCCATTCTTATCTCCTTGTACTAAGGTCAAGTCTAAGTGGATCAAGGAACTCTACATAAAACCAGAGACTCTGAAACTTATAGAAGAGAAAGTGCAGGAAAGTGTCGACGATATGGGCACAGGAGAAATTTTCCTGAATAGAATAACAATGGCTTGTGCTCGAAGATCAAGAACTTTATATGCCCCAATACAGGGGAACACCAGGGCCAAGAAGTGGGAGTGGGTGGGCAGGGGAGCAGGGAGGGGGGAGAGGGGAGGGGACTTTCTGAATAGCATTTGAAATGTAAATTAAGAAAATATCTAATTAAAAAAAAAGAATTGACAAATGATACTTCATAAAATTGCAAAGCTTCTGTAAGGCAAAAGACTGTGAATAAGACAAAAAGGCAAACAACAGATTGGAAAAGGATCTTTACCAATCCTAAATCAGATAGGGGACTAAATTTTAATATATATAAAGAACTCAAGAAGGTAGACTCTAGAAAATCAAATAACCCCATTAAAAATGGGACACTGAGCTAAACAAAGAATTCTCAATTGAGGTATAGCGAATGGATGAGAAGCACCTAAAAAAAATGTTCAACATCTTTAATCATCAGGGAAATGCAAATCAAAACAACCCTGAGATTCCACCTCACACCAGTCAGAATGGCTGAGATCAAAAGTTCAGGTGACAGCAGATGCTGATGACAATGTGGAAAAAGAGGAATACTCCTCCATTGTTGGTGGAATTGCAAGCTTTTACAACCACTCTGGAAATCAGTCTGTACGTTCCTCAGAAATTTGGATATGCCACTACCAGAGTTTCCCGCAATACCTCTCCTAGGCATATATCAAGAAGAGGTTCCAACTGGTAATAAAGACACATGCTCCACTATGTTCATAGCAGCCTTATTTATAATAGCCAGAAGCTGGAAAGAACCCAGATGTCCCTAAACAGAGGAATGGATACAGAAAATGTGGTATATTTACACAATGGATTACTACTCAGCTATTAAAAACAATGAATTTATGAAATTCCTAGGCAAATGGATGGATCTGTAGGGTATCATCCTGAGTGACGTAACCCAATCACAAAAGAACTCACATGATATGTAGTCACTGATAAGTGTATATTAGCCCAGAATCTTAGAATACCCAAGATACAATTTGCAGAACACATGAAACTCAAGAAGAACTAAGACCAAAATGTGGACATGTTGCCTCTTCTTAGAATACTATTGGAACTGAGTTTGGAACTGAGATGCAAAAATGGACCATCCAGAGACTCCTGCACCGGGAGATCCATCCCATAATCAACCACCCCTTCATGATAAAGTCTTGGAGAGATCAAGGATACAAGGCTAATAAGCATACACTATGAAGGCAATAAACAGTGAGCCAATGGCCAACATCAAATTAAGTGGAGAGAAACATAAAGCATTTCCAATAAAATTGCGGATGAGGGGCTGGTGAGATGGCTCAGCGGGTAAGAGCACCCGACTGCTCTTCCGAAGGTGATAAGTTCAAATCCCAGCATCCACATGGTGGCTCACAACCATCCGTAACGAGATCTGGCGCCTTCTTCTGGAGTGTCTGAAGACAGCTACAGTGTACTTACATATAATAAATAAAATAAATCTTTAAAAAAAACTTTTAAAAAAATTGGGGATGAGATAAGGCTGTCTAATCTCCTTCTATCTCTTCAAAATAGTACTTGAATGCTAGCTAGAGCATTAAGACAACTAAAGGATATCAAATGGATACAAATTGGAAAGGAAGAAAATAAAGTATTTCTAGTCACAGATAATATGACAGTATACATAAGTAATCCCGAAAATTTTACCAGAGAATAAACACCTGATAAACAATACAATAACTTCAAGAGGTATCTCTTTTCTTGACTTCAAGCTGTACTACAAAGCAATAGTAATAAAAACTGCATGGTATTGGTAGAGAAACAGAAAGGCAGATCAGTGGAATCAAATGGAATCAACTCAAAGACCAAGAAATAAATCCACATCCCTATGGACACTTGGATTTTGACAAAAAAGCTAAAACCATACAATGGAAAAGGGTTAGAGCTAGGGTTCACATAGTAGAATGCAAATAGATCCATATTTATTACCCTACACAAAATTGAAGTGCAAATGGATGAAAAATCTCAAGGTAAACCAGATACACGAAATCTAATCAAACAGAAAGTGGGAAATGGCTTTGAACTATTCAGTACAAGAGACAACTTCCAGAACAAAACACCAATGGCTCAGTCACTGAGGTCAAGAATTAATAAATGGGACTCCATGAAATGTAAAAGCTTGTATAAGGCAAAGAACACCATCATTGGTACAAAAAAGAAAGCCTACAGATTAGGAAAAGATCTTCACTAATCTTGCATTTTACAGAGGGCTAATATCCAAAATATATAAAGAACACAAGAAGTTTGACACCAACAATCTAAATAACACAATAAAAAATGGGGTACAGAACTAAGCAGATAATTCTCAACAGAGGAATCTAGAATGGCCAAGAAGCACCTAGAGAAATATTCAAAGATCTTAGTCATCATGAAAATGCAAATCAAAACAACTCTGTTCACCAATGAGAATGGCTAAGATCCAAAACTCAAAGGACAGCACATGTTGGCGAGGTTGTAGAGCAAGGGGAACACTCCTCCACTGTGGTAGGAGTGCAAACTTGTACATCCACTCTGGAAATAAGTTTGGTAGTTTCTCAGAAGATTGGGAATACTTCTACCTCAAAACGCAGCTATAGCAATCCTGGGTATATACCCAAAATATGCCACAAAAGACACTTGATCAACTATGTTCATAACAGTTTGATTGGTAATTGCGAAAACCTGGCAACATCCTATATGTGCCTTACCAGAAGAATGTTTAAATAAAATCTGGTTCATTTCCACAATGGAATATTAATCAGGCATTAAAAAATAAAGACATCATGAGTTTTGCAAGAAAATGTACAGAACTAGAAAATATCATCCTCAGCGATGTAACCATACCCAAAGGACATACATGCATAGTATGTACACACTTATAAGTGGGTATTAGCCACAAAGTGCAGGATTACTATGCTATAATCAGCAGACTCAGAAAAAGCAAATAACAAGGACACTTCCAAGGGAGGATGATTGAATGTTTCTCAGAAGGAAAAACAAAATAGATATAAGGAGATCAAAGGAAGATGGGGAGTGTGGAAGGGGACAAGTGGAGAGGAGCAGAGCAAGGTAGGGAGAATAGTATGTAGGAAGAGCAGGGGTTAGAAAAGGGAGGAGCAAGCCCTAAGATGTGCCAGAGATCTGAAATTGGGACGACTCTAGCTGAGACTCTTAGCTAGAAACTGAAGTGGAAACTTAGCTGGAAACTGAAGTGACCACTCCCTGTAGCCAGGCAAGGACTCCCAGTGGAGGGAAATGGACAGAAATCCACCCACTAAACCTTCCATGCAAATGATGTGCAAGGATAAAGATAGAGCATAGACTGAGGGAATGGACAATGACTGTTTCAAATTGAGGCACATTCCATGGGTCAGAACCAATCTGACATTATTTTTTTACATTCTTTTCTTTTATTGGATATTTTATTTTTTTACATTTCAAATGTTATCCCCTTTCATGGTTTCCCCCATGGAACCCTCTATGCCATCCCCCTCCCCATGCTTCTATTAAGGTGTTCTCCCACCCACCCACTTATCCACTCCTGCCTCCCCACCATCATATTCCCCTACAATGGGGCATCAAGCCTTCTTCATAGGACCAAGAGCCTCTCCTTCCATTGATGCTTGACAAGGCCAGCCTCTGCTACATGTGTGGCTGGAACCATGGGTCCCTCCATGTGTACTCTTTGGTTGGTGGTTCAGTCTCTGGAAGATCTGTGTGGTCTAGTTGGTTTATATTGTTGTTCTTTCTACAGGGTTGCAAACCCCATCACCTCCTTCAGTCCTTTCTCTAACTCCTCCATTGGTGACTCCGTGCTCAGTTAGTGGCTGGCTTTGAGCATCTGCCTCTGTACTTGTCAGGCTCTGGCAGAACCTCTCATGAGATGAAAGAGTAGTACGTAACCAAAGACAAAATAGAGTCCCTTGTGTCAGGAGGGAGAGTGAACCTTTAAACTAACCGATGGCTCTAGGTACGGGGCAAGCCTTTCCTGGAACAATCACAGAATAGTCAACGCCCTCTGAATATCTCTGTGGAATGTCTCAATGCCCCAGGAGGTTGCCTAAGGTAGCACATGACTTACCTCCCCCCCCCCCCCTTGTCTCTTAGATTTAACTACCTGGGTATCTTGCTGATGTTTAAACTAGCCAATCATGTGAAACCGCGCCAATTTCCCCAACCCCCCTACCCCATTGTTATAAAAGCTCCTAATTTTCGAGCCATGAGGTCGACCCCCCTGTCACCTGCGTGGGATACGGGTCGTCCCGGAGCTCCGATTAAAAATCCTCTTGCTTTTTGCATCAAGACAGGTCTCATGATTTGTGGGGTGCACGAACAGCCCGTGTTTGAAATAGGGGTATTTCTGGTTTGATCTTACAGAGACAACTATATCAGGCTCCTTTCAGCAAGCACTTCTCGAATCAGCAATAGTGTCTGGGTTTGGTGAGTGTATATGAGATGGATCCCCAGGTGGGGCAGTCTCTGGATGGCCTTTCCTTTAGTCTTTGCTCCATACTTTGTCTCCATATTTCCTCCCATGAGTATTTTGTTCCTTCGTTGAAGAAGGACCAAAGCATCCACACGTTGGTCTTTCTTCTTCTTGAGCTTCATGTGGTCTGTCGTAATACCTAAGATACTCTGTTACACCAGCAGACAGGAACCTAGCATAAATGAAAGTTCTACACAAGAACCAATGGAAAGAGATGCAGAGACTTATGTGCAAACATTAGTTGGAGCTCAAGAAGTCTTAAGGAAGAGTCAGGAGAACTATGGAACTGAAGACGACAGGGACTCTACAGGAAGACCAACAGAGTCAACTAACCTGGACCCTTTGGGACTTCCAGAGATTGAATTTCCAAGCAAACAGTGAGCACAGGCTCACATATGTAGCTGAGAAGCAGCTTGGTCTTCATGCAGGTTCAACAA
Source organism: Mus minutoides (assembly GCA_902729485.2). Lineage (NCBI taxonomy): Eukaryota > Metazoa > Chordata > Mammalia > Rodentia > Muridae > Mus > Mus minutoides. The sequence continues at coordinate 22,084 of CACVCL010034732.1, forward strand.
CTGGAGCAGGACTGTCCCTGAGCCTGT
>CACVCL010034736.1:0-22016 GCA_902729485.2 Mus minutoides
TCATAGCTGGGAGATCTCCCCATCATGGGACTGATCATGACTTCTCTTCACTGTCAAGTGTTCATAGCTGGGAGATCTCCCCATCATGGGACTGATCATGACTTCTCTTCACTGTCAAGTGTTCATAGCTGGGAGATCTCCCCATCATGGGACTGATCATGACTTCTCTTCACTGTCAAGTGTTCATAGCTGGGCTCATTTGCCCAGACCTGTGGCTTAGCTACTAGGGAATGGGAGGAAAACAATTGCAAGTTCAAGGTCAGTCTGGACACCTTAGTGAGACTGTCTCAAAAGTAAAGGTTAAAAGAAAGGGGCTGTGAATATAGCTCAGTGGCAGAGTGTTTGTTTAGATTATTAGGTTAGAACCGTGTAAGGCTCTAGTATCAACCCATGGTGCCCTGCTGAGAAAAGAAAAGTATTCCACGGAGTAGAAATAGCCACGTACTAGTCCATCTTGCAGATGATGTGTAGTGGAACTTCCCTTTGGAGTCTATTAGATGTAAGAATATAAGCCTACACACATAAACACAGACAGAGAGACACACAGACAGACACACTGGTGGGAGAGAGAATGAAAGAGTATGCCTGCCTTCAATCCCAGCACTCGGGAAGCAGAGGCAGGCAGTTTGTGGGTACAGAGCCAGCCTGTACTATGTAGTATGACCCTATCTTAAAAAAACAAACAAACAAAACAAAACAAAACAAAACAAAACAAAATTCTGGCAAAGCCACACACATAGTTGCTGTATAACAGGGACTCAGCAATGACCTCCTTGACCTAGCCTCAGCTGAACCTAGAGGGATGGCATTCCCAGACTCTTGGAGTCAATAGAGCAAGTCTCTGAGTTCTGGAAAGCCCATGGATAGCTATTGTCTGAATTAACATGGCTAATGGGTAGAAACGTGGATCAGCTCATGCCTTGAGATACTATCAAAATGTTCTGGGAATTCATGTACGGCCTGCTCTGAGTCAGGGAAGACTATGCTATGATTTGAGACAACTAGAACCACTGGCTTTCATCTCTCAAATTTCTGACACAGTTGGAAGAGAGAGATCTTGAGGCTAGGGATTATATTTTGAGGTAAAACCATCACCTCAAGTTGAGGGTTTTTCTCTGCAAAGAACAATTTGGGGCTGGCTCGGGGGGGTGTGGACAGCCCGAGTGAGCACCCCTTTGCATATTTTAGGTTCCAGCATAACTTGTGAGAACTACACAGGCAAGGAGCAGTGTAAAGGTTATTAGTCCTCGGAAAATATCCAATTACAGACTCAACCAAGCTCTAAAAGGGGGAATGGAGTCAAGCAAGCCTGGGAATATCCAACAATGTGAGAAGTACGATTAACTGATGCCTCAGGGAGGCTCCTAAGGGGATCTCGGTCCTCACCACCCAGTGCAGAGACACATCCTTCAAACTACAGGCAGTCTCTAATCCATGGTGGGTCTGCTTTCCATATTCCATCCTCCTCCTGGTGTGACAGCAAGAGGCACTAAGTAATTCCGATTTTGAATTCTGATCTATTCCACCTCCCCTACCCCCCCACTCCCTACTCCCCCTTACCCCCCCCTCCCCCCAAGGCCAGCAATACATCCTCAGATCCTCTCCTCTGTTACAGGTGGCACTGGTGAGCTACATTTTCAAGCCAGCTCAGTTAAGGGGCAGGGGGACAAAAAGAGCCTCCGAGGTACACTGTTTCTATGCTGCCGTTGCTCTTTAAATGGCATTTTTGTTTGTTTCTGTGTTCTTTAGAGATGGAGTCTTAGTTACCAAAGCTGGTCTTCAGGTGGTGACTTTATTGTCATAGTTAGTGTACAGAGTGCTGTGATCACAGGTGTGGGCCACTATGCCCAGCAATTAGCTGCCCTCCTGAGCTTTGGTATATTCAACATGTAATGGCTTTATTAGGACACAACCCCAGTATTTTCTACTATTGGTGGGTTTGTGGGGATCAAACAGCATCTGCCATAAGTCATCTGTGTTGCGATTTAATAAGATAGCTTTTCCTAACTGCTGTCCCCAACTAGTTTTGGAAAATATTAATATATATAAAACTCTCCAATTTAAGAACATTAAAATTTTGCTTTCTGCCTTGTAAGTAGCCATGACTATTTCAGCAAAATTAGGCAGAAATGGGAAAGAGAAAAATCACACATCTGGCCCCATCATTCCCAGCTTACCTTGGCATACATTAGCCAAGTCTCCCTGTTCTTTCATTTTTGCCTAAATTTCTCTTTTTTTCCCTCTTTTTTCTCTCTTGGTGAAGGATATTACATACTGTGTGATAGCGGTCTGGTTTTGGTTTTGGTTTTGTTTTGCTTTGTTTTGCTTTGTTGTAAGACAGGCTCTCACTATATAGCCCAGACTGGCCTCAACTGTAGGCGTGACCCACCCTGCTCCAGCCCCCAAGAGTTATGGGACACAGACATCTGTAACATTTACAATGGGAATATTTTCACATATCCTGGAAAGTTTCATACATCAAGCCTACTTCATCCTTACTCTCTTTTAGAGATGATTATATGATATTATGTCTTGCCTCCTGCATTGCTGGAGGGTTTTTTTGTTTGTTTGTTTTTGTGGGTTTTTTTTTTAATCAGCTAAATTGTAGTGCAAACATATGCAGGTTATCCTCACTGGCTAGTATAGAATGTGGCTTTGTGTCTTCCAGCCTTTCTCTGCGAGGGAAAAGTGAGAGGCTGCGTTTTGTTTGTTTGTTTGTTTTTAAGGAGCCTGTCACAGTTTTTAAAAAATCCATTTCACATCATAAATAGTTGTGTAAACTATGAACTTGATCCCCAGAATCAAGAAGCCTAGTCGGAGGGAGTTCCAGAGTTTGAAATCTTTAGGAGCCAACGGACTGTTTGAGATCTGGTCACATCCAATCGTGAGTGTCTCTTACAGAGGGAGCCAGACACTGCCACACCCCCTATAGTTGGCAGTGTGGAACTGCAGTTAGAAGACAGGAGACATTCCTACAATGATGCTATGACACTGTCATCAGAATGTCCCTCTCTCTCTTTTCAATGTATTTTTTTCCAATATATCCCAACCGCAGTTTCCTCTCCTCCCAGCCTCCCCGCCAACTCCGCCCCCCCCACCCCGCCCTGGCCCATCTACTCCTCCTTCATTTATTTCCCTTCAGAAAAGAGCAGGCCTCCCAGGGACATCCACGGAATACCTTGTAACAAGATACAGTACAACTAGTCACAAAGCCTCCTATCAGGGCTGGAGGAAGCAGGGCCTAGGAAGAAAAGGGTCACAGGAGCAGGTGAAAGAATTGGAGACAACCCTACTTCCACTACTAGGAATCCCACAAAGACACGTAGCTAAAACCCATTAACATATATGCTGCAAACCCAGCCCAGACCCGTGCAGGCTCCTTGATTGCCGCAGCAGTCTCTGTGAGCACCTAGGAGCCCTACTTAGTTGATTCTGTGGGCCATGATCTCCTGGTGTCCTCAACTCTCTGGCTCCTGCAATCCTTCCTTCCCCTCTTCTGCAGGGCTCCTTAAGCTCCAAGAGAAGGGGCTTGATGGAGATTTTCAATTTGGGGCCTCTCTCAGCCTTATGTTTGGTTGTGGGTCTCTGCGTCTGTCCCCATCAGCTGTCAGTGGAACCCTGTCTGATGATGTTTGGACTTCCAGGAGCCTTGGCTTTCTGAGCCATTTGTTCCTTTCCCTTCACATTAGAGAGATCAGCTTCCAACGATCCCAGAGTTCCCACAGCAATCGTGTGACAGGGATAGATTTGTGCTGGTTCTAAGGACTGGAAAGAAGATTACTGGAGTCACTGGTTACTCTAAGAAAGAAACATTGTGTGACGGTAGTGTTAGTGTGGGCGTTCCTTAATGATAAGCAGAAGACGTAGTCTGATTGATCCCAGACCATTTTTGTTTTGTTTTTGAGATATGACCAGATGTAGCTCAATCTGTCTGGAACTCACTATGCAACCAAGATTGACTGTGAGCTTCGTTTTTATTGTTGTTGTTGTTTTAAGATTTTTTAAATTTATTTTATATATATATGGTTCTGAACCATCATGTGGTTGCTGGGAATTGAACTCAGGACCTCTGGAAGAACTGTCAGTGCTCTTAACCACTGAGCTATCTCTCCATTCCATTTGTTTGTTTGTTTGAAATCAGTTTTAAATAACTTTTTTGTCTTGTTTGTGTTCGGTATATATACATCTGAACATAGGGGGGCATGCGCACTCACCAGAAAAGGACCTCAGGAATCCTGCTTTGCCTCTCTCTGCTTTATTACCCTCCGATGATCTTCCTGTCTCTGTCAATAACGCCCTGGGTTACTCACGGCCATGCCCAGCTTTTTATGTGGATGCTGGAGATTTGAACTTGCATCTGCATACCTCTTTAGCAAACTCTCTTACCCACTGAGCCACCTCCAAAGCTTAACTCTGACCTTCTGACTCTCCTGCCTTCACTTCCTGTGTGCTGAGATCACAGGCTTACACCAGCATGCCCAGTATATTTGGTGCTGAGAACGGAACCCAGGGCTTCAAGCATGTCAGGACAGCATCCTGTTGAATATTCTTCACCTCTGCATTCTTCTTTATGGACCTACAAGGCCCATAAAGGTTACTACCTGAGGCTGGAGGGCGGAGGCCCAGAAGAAACTCATGTTTGTATGCCCGAATGCATCCTGGCTCTACCTTCAACCTAGCAAGGATGGGATCCCTGCCAGACAGAGTGTAGGAAGTGCTCAGCCTCCCTTCCCTGCAGAGACACACAAGCTCCGGCCAGCCCTGCTGTGCCCTTTCTCTATAAACTCATATGTTCAGCTCTGGCCGTCTTTGCCTTTTCGCCCTTCCTTCCAGAGTCCCTGACTCACCTATCTGCTGGCCTCTCCTCAGCCTCTGTGGAGGACTGCACATGTGTGTGCAGACACACTTCTGCCACCTGGAGTCCTCTCTGTGTTTCCCCCTCTTGGTCTCATTTTGGTTCACAGCAGGGCTTCACGATTCTCTTGCATTCTGTTAATAAAAATTAAGCAATCAATTTTCTTCCCCTTCATTACATCTAATTCCCTCTCTAACTCAATTATTATTGCAACCCTGGCAAGTGCTTTGCAAGGCAGATGGCAGGAAGGACAGGTTGCCAAAATAAAGGGCATTGTTTGCTGAGGGATATTGTTTCCATGAAAGGGATGACACTTTCCTTCCAAGGATGGATTTTTTTTTTCTAAAATCAAATTCGTGTAGCTCTGTTAATGGAATAGGTTCGAGCAAGTGCTGCCAAGAAAAACATAGGCACATTCAACAAACTATAGCAGCCATTAAGTACTTTGTATAATTTAGTAATGTAAAATAATACGATGATATATATCATTTTCTTAGAAAGAAATTAGAATAAACGTATGATGTGACTTTGCGTTCCCAGCCGTTTCAGTTCGAAACTATCTAATTGCAAAGGTGTTTTATTTGGTGCCACAGTACAGAGCCAGCCTGACAGATTAAGTCATAGTCCTTTACAGTGTTGCTCGGGAAATTTCTGCCTGACTAAGAATGGCGGGTATCTAAGCTCAAGTGCAAGCTCTGATTGACTGATTGATGGATTGATTACTATTGTCTGTACCGATGTGAGAAGTGGGTAAGAAGGGAACCGGCTGTCTCTGTAATACCCCTAAGGAAACTCAGCAAGAGTGGAGGGAAGTGTGCTTCCTCGGGGTTGAACCCTGAAGAAGTTCGGAAGGCTATTTTTTCCTCTTGTGCATGTGTGTGTGTGTGTGTGTGTGTGTGTGTGTGTGTGTGTGTGTGTGTGTGTGTATGTGTGTGTGTGCTTACATGTGTATACATGTGCGTGAGTCCTTCCGTGTGTGCTTGCGTGGATGTGCACATGCCTGTGTGAGTCTTGCCTATTGTGGCTCAGGAACTACCCCCCTTATTTTCCTAAGGCAGGTTTACTCACTGGCCTAGAACTCAACAAGAAGGCTAAGATGGCTATCCAGTGAGCCCCCCATGGGTCCAGGTCCTCAATTCACCAGTTCTGAGGTTTCAATTTTTGTCACCTGCCTGGTTTTTGTGTGTTGTATATGGGTTCTGGACAACTGAACTCTGGCCCACATTCTCGTGCCAAGCACTTTCCCATCTGAGCTATCATCCCAGCCATTCCCCTTTTGGAGACAGGGGTTTACTATATAGCCCTGGCTGGATTGGAGCTCACTGTGTGGACCAGCATGGCAGATCTTTGACTTTACAGTTGTTCTCCTGTCTGTGCTTTCTAATTGCTGGGACTACACATAGAGAGTACCATGCCAACCCCAGCAGGCTATTTCCACACTGTATTGGGTGGAGAGGCTGTTCTGTTTTGTTGGGGGTTGCAGCTTCTTTGTTCTGGTTTTCTAAGTCTACTGTAGAATCAGTCTCCTTATTTGATAATCACACTCCAATTATAATACTTTCTGCCATACTTATAAAACTGCCTCAACTTTTCTGCCTGTGTTTTCCTGGAACACTGCCTCTAGACATTTGTTTTTTTTTCTAGAACCACAGGAGAGTCCCTGAGATGGAGATCTCAGAGTCAAGATTATCAGTGAAAGGACCTTAGCCAGCCTACATCTTTCTGCAGGCCAGGAAACCTGGGCACCTCTGTCCACTAACTCCCAGAGTGGACTTGAACACAGTGAGTTCAAGGACACAGTGAGTCTAAAAACATCTGGCCAAGATTTCCCTTCTCCTAAAACAACTTGGACGTGCATTGCATAAGAGATTGCTGGACATAAAGATGAAAAGTGCTTCCTTTGTGTGATACATTTATAACATGGTATAAAGCAGCAAAATACACTCATTGTTGAAAACTCAGAAAGTGCAAACAAGCATAGTAAATTTTAAAAAACAAAAAGCAAAATCACCTATAATTCTGGTCTATGGAGACATTGGCCGTTGAAACGTTAGTGCATCTGAAAGCTTCTGCTGTTTAGACATGTCTGCTATTGGCCAAGGGAACGGCCACTCGTACATGCTGCCTCGTCCGCTTAGCTTGTTAGCTGTTTTAGTGAACTCCCAGTAGCTATGAAGAAATACCTGAGATATCCATTTTAAAAGGAGCAAAGGCTTGTTTCAGCTCATGGCTCAGAGCTGTGACACAATAGCAGGGAGCATGTGGCAGAGCCCAGCTACTCACCTGGGACCCAGCTACTCACCTGGGACAACTGGGATCAAAGAAGAGAACAACTGCCCAAGGTCTCCATCTCACTGACCTACTGTCCATCACTTGCTTCAACTTGGCCCTACCTCCTCCAGGTCCCACCATCCCCCAGTAGCAGTGGGGACCAACTATTTAATGTTGCTAATATGTTCGTCACTTTGCCAAACATACCTTAGTATGTCTGATGGCTGCAAAGTACTCTTTTACATGGACATACCATAAATGGTTTTAACCACTTTGCTGTGTTTTACAGTTAGTTTTACTGTTAGTTTTACGGTTAACTGATAATATACATTTTAGTCAACCGGCATCTCGTCAACTCGTGTCGCCACGGTTACCTGTGGGCAGATTAGTAGAGGTGAACCATTGAGTCACAGTTAGTTTGTTTTCTTGCTTGCTTTTAATTTAAGGATATTAATGTTGCTTGCCCACCTGGCTTCCTATAAGGATATGTGGTATTTTTCAATGTGTATAATCTGATTTTCATTTTTATTATCTTAAAATCATGTATATACATATACTTTACTTATATTCCGTCCAGTTTCAGCTATATGACCTTACTGCACTTTAGAGCAATTGTTAAATGGGACCCCTTTGAGTGTACCAGGCTCTTTTGAAAAACAGTCTTCATTTATACAACTATCACACTTAACATACAAATGAGTGGCCTTGAGCTCGTGGGATTCAGACGTCTGTTCAATTAGAGCCATTTTCATAATGTATTTGAAGACTTTTGCTCAATATTCATAAAGCCAAATGTTCAGATACTTTATTTGCCAGGCTATTATGTCCCTGCATAATGGGAGGCTTCTGAGGCAGGACTGGCTGCCTTGCCCTGGCTCTGGGAGCACACTACAGGTAACGCGCCTTTGGCTTCGATCCCAAAACCACAGCACACAGATGGTGGGGAACAAAAGGCCTGAGTGGCCCACCACGTTTCAGCTGCTCTTCCAGCCTTCCTCTCAGCCCTCCCGGGTCTGTCTGCTCCCTCCCTTCCTCTCCACCCCCACCGCGATCGCACACCTCTGCCCTCCAGGACTGACAAAAGACCATGCTCAAAATACCCAAATGTTGGTCCAATATGGTAAATCTGAAAAGCGAGCCATTTGATGTCACCCAGTCTTCTCATTAGACACTGTCACTGCCCTCCTCTTTGAATGTCAGGGAAATAAAGTCCATTTAGGTGCCAAGAAATCTTCCCGATAGAGAGGTTGCTATAGCAACCGTGTAGAGATGAATTAACCAGCAAGCCATTCAGTCATAAGGTGCTGGCTTGGAAACTGCTCTGCATGGTGTCCTACCCTCTTTTGAAACTAGATGGTTCTGCACGGCCCAGCGTCTGCTTTCTATTTCTGTGGTCCAGGCACGACTGTTTGTTAAGGTATTTGGTTTGCTATAGAATTAAGGCTCCCTGGGGGGGAGAAGAAGTGGGGTGGAGAACTAGCTGAAAGGCTACCAAACTATAACAAACCCAGAACAACTTTTTCAAAAGTGTAGGGGACAGCGGTGGGTGGGGGATCAAACAGAGTCAGTTCCCTACAGAAGCAGGTGCAGAAGGCTAATGTAAATCCTGTGCCCGGGAGGGGGCGGGAAACAAAATCAGCTCTATCGAATGTGGGACTGGTCGAAAATAAACCTCACGCTTTTATTAATCTAATCCCTGCTTTGTAAGCCATGACATTTAACCGGGTAATTAAATAATAATTGAATAAGTCTGCGAGGCATAGAACCAGGCAGAAAGGCGCATCCCCTTGAGACAATTTTTTATCAAATATTGACTCACTCTTCAATATTAATGATGGGGAGCTAATGCTATATTTTATATTTACATACTAACATTGTTTGGAAGACCCTTGGTGATTTATAGGTTCTCAACCTACACATGCGAGTTGAATAGAAAATCCAAGGTCTGGGGACACACATGGATGGTAGGGTGACACAGGGCGAAGCCGCCCCTGCCTATCACGGCCTTCAGAAAGGCACACAAGTCTAAGTGTTCTTATTCTACAAACATACTCACTTGGTTCCGGGAGAGAAGCGAAGCTTCTTTTTCTTTTAAGATTGTGATATTATTAGTTTTTAGTTATGTGTGTGGGCATGTGCTTGTGAGATCAGATACCTGTGCAGGCCAGACCTGTCGAATCCCATGGAGGAATTATAGACAGTTGTGAGCTACCTAATGTAGATGCTGTGAATGAAACTTGAGTCCTCTTCAAGAGCAATGTGTTCTCCTAAACCCAGAGCCACCTCTCTGGCCCAGGAGTTTCCTTTCCAAACAGCCCCTTGGGTTTTGCTGGCACACAGGAAGCACCGGATAAAGAAGGGTGTAGCATCCCCACTATAGTGTGCTAGTCAATGATTAAAGGCAGACTCTTGGAGATGAGTGTATATGTTTGCATATGTGTTCAAAATTATCCTATACTTTACTCCTGTGAAGTTTACCTTACACACAATTTAATAACAATGTCAACATACAGTACTCTGTCTAACTTTCATAGAGACAACTCATTTGCATAAGTGCTTTTAGCTTTTTAGTGTGTGCTGAATTCTTGTATCTGCACTCAACCTACTGTTAATTACCATTGACAAATAGATTGTGCCTGAATGTTAACTGTCTGTTTGCATACGATGAAAGTAAGGGTGTGTTGGAACTTGACTCTGGGCTATAACCTGATCTGTCCCTTAGCTGTATGGCTTCATAACTTTGGAAGGCTGTCATCCCACAGCCATTCACAGCATAATGGCTACAGACCTATCACCTTTTAGGTTTAATGTCATGGTTAGTTTTCCTCAGATCAAATAGAAACAATCAGAAAAGCAATAAGTTGTGCCCAGACTTAAAATTTGTAATTTCCCCTCTAATCCTGGAGATAGTGCCTACCAACAATAATGCATTAAACAGAGTTTTGAATAGATGATCCTGGTGACCACTATATAATATTTCTAGCATGGGCACATAAAAGTACTTTTCTCTCTCTCTTTTAATTAGATATTTTCTTTATTTACATTTCAAATGTTATGGCCTTTCCTAGTTTCCCCTCCAAAAATCCCCTACCTCTCCCCCCTCCCCCCCCCCGCTCCCCAAACCACCCACTCCCATTCCCAGTCCTGGCATTCCCCTATACTGGGGCATAGAACCTTCACAGGACCTATGGCCTCTCCTCCCACTGATGGCCGAGTAGGCCATCCTTGTCTACATATATAACTAGAAAAGAACTTTTAAAATTTCCAGAACACCAACTGTAATAGAAATGTGATGAAATAGTTTTAACAAGGAACTTCAAACACTCACTGGCTCTGGCTGGTTTTGTGTGGTGCTGGGTTTGTACCTGCAATTTCATATACACTAGGCAAACTAAAAAGACCTACATCCCAAGCCTCTGTGATATACTTTTTTAGCTACTGAAAATCCTTCTCAGTTTCCTCTTGGGTCTCTTTAGTGCACAAACGGTTCAAGTTTGGGGACCACAGATCCTAGATGACTATGTGCCATTGTGTTTTATTCAGATAATGATGGAGATCACTGACATCCAGCACACATGGGACTTATAGATTTTGCTGACTATTTTTGAAAGCTCTGTAGGATGTGTGGTAAGGAGCGGGGTGCATTCGCCCTGGCTCTGCTGGTGCAGCTTAGTATGTTTGGGAGTAACTGTGGCTTCTGAACCAGACTCACACTGTGTAGCCATGGAAGAACAAAGCGCTGTGTGCTACATAAACTGTGCCTCTGCTATACACAAGCAAGATTGTCAGATGGCAAGCTCAAACGTGTGTTCTTTCTATTGTCCCATTAAGAGGACAATCTGGAAGATGCCACCTGGTCAATCGATTCATATTCTCCACCTGACACAGGGCAGCCTGCCAACCTGACACTTATTCGCAGGCTGCTTTTCTTTGCTAAGGTAGCCACTATATTTTTTCTCATTTTTTTTTGTAAGTATTCAAATTTGAGCAAAAATAAAAAATGTTCAGCTAATCTGAATGATCGCTCTATGTGCACAGAGAAACCTGGATCCTTTTTCTACCTGTTGCAAGCTTTCCTCCAATGTATCTAGAAAAAGCAGGACCAGAATTTTCATAGAAGGATTTCAAGGGAGAAGATGTAGAGGTGCTTGTCTTGCTTTTCTTGCCCTTCTTCCTTCCTTCCTTCCTTCCTTCCTTCCTTCCTTCCTTCCTTCCTTCCTTCCTTCCTTCCTCCCTCCCTCCCTCCCTCCCTTCTCTCTCTCTCTTTCTCTTTCTTTCTTTCTTTCTTTCTTTCTTTCTTTCTTTCTTTCTTTCTTTCTTTCTTTCTTTCTGAGAGAATCACCCTTTGGTTTTCAGACTGCCTGCCAACTCCACACCCACAGAAGAAACTTGACCCTTTTCTTTTCTTTATTTTAGGAAGCTTTGAGACTTCAGACAGAAGGTAGAATGTGAAACATGGAGTCACCGGTGCTCAGAGCTCCCCACCAAACCAAGGGGAATGACAAGAATCCGGCAGCTCTCTCAAGGTTACTGTCAGGAGGCACTGGCACTCAACCGAAGTTATGGTACGCACATACCAAAGTGACCAGTCTTCTCCTGAGCCAGAAAAGCTAGTTTAATCCTGCAGTGTGAGATTCATGATTTTAATTGTGGGAAAGAAAGGCTTGCAAGACCCTTTTCTCCCAACACCTGAACTGCAGGCAGGCTCCCGAGCCTTGGGTCACAAGGAATGCAAAGATGTCCTGGCAGCCTTTGAATCCTTGCGACTTCTTGGTAGTGTGAGAGAGATACTTTTCCATGAGCACTTAGGTAGAGAGAGGACCCAATTTCACTATAAAAATATTACTAACTTGCCAAAGGCACATGCCAGTTCTTAAGGAAGACAATCTGAGCCACCTCCACATCACAGGAATAAAAAGGCCCCCTTCCTCCCCAGGCTAACAGTCTGAGTGAGTGTCCCAGTGTCTGTGCAGTAGACTTTCTTCAGAACCAGGGTGGAGTCAGAGGAGCCTCTTTCTTCCTACAGCAGTCCTGAAGCCGGGGCAAGAAAACTTGGCTTTTGTATTTGAACTTTAGAATTCTCACTACTCTTGAAGGCTTATGATGAAGGTTTGGGGTTCTGGTGTCTTCCCATTCTCCACCTCAGCTACCTTCAAGTCCAGCTAAGAGGCTGACTCGGCTGAAGGCCGATAATGAATTTTCATTGAGGGGTGGAGCTGCTGCAGGGAGCGATAACACGCTTGAATGGTGAGCAGTTCCGCTCCCCCAGTCTTTTGCAACTGTCCACTGACACAGCCATGGGCAGAACAGAGAGGTGGCTTTGGAAAACCCATGTGCCTGGAGCTGGAGCAGGGAGCAGCTGGAACCAGCCATGGTCGACTGGGAGGGTGACAGTGGCAGACCCAGAAACCAACACGCACGTAATCACATGGCTTCTGGGAGAAACCTGGGAGCATGTGATATGCAGATGAAGTATCTCCAGGGACAACCAAAAAGAGGCCGAGGGACAAAGGCTATGATTGACATCAGGAGTCTACACATTCCAGTTAGTGCTATACAGTAGAATGTAGCCACATTGCTGGTCCATGTTAGCTGAGGTCTTTCCATCACTGTGAAGTCAACCTACGGCACTGTCATTTATCCAATGGCATAATGCCTCATTGTTAAACATCATAGTCATTTTGTCTAGATTTTCCATAACCATGGAAACACACCCCTGGGTTCCCAGAAAGATTTTTTTGAAGAGGATAGACCTACCCTGAACATGAGTGGTACCTTGGGGTTCTGGATCACATAAAAAGAAAACTCAAGCTTGGCACTAGACGTCATCTCTTTGCTTCCTGATGAATATGACATGAGCAGTGGCCTTACTCTCCTGCCCTATCTGTGCACCAAAATAAACCCTGACTTGAGAAGTAAAGTGACTAACACATGCCTCTAGTCACTGGAGTCTAGTGCCCATTGATGAAGTCTGATGCCCGTCGAATGTACTTTGAATGAAGGAACAAAGGAGGAAGAGGTACGGATATGACAGAGGCAACATGGACACTGGTATCTGCGGTACTTGAGTTCAAACCCTGACTGATCCTCCTTTAGCTATTAATCTACAAGTCTCAATCTTTGAAGTCTCCTTTAAAATAAGAACAAGGGGCAGCAATATTACATCTCTGTGTTCCATGTATCCAGAGGTAGAGGCAGGAGGATTGGCAATTTAACACCAATATGGGTTACACAGAGAAACTATCTTAAAACAGCAAAACCCCACATAAACACAGACATGTGCACACACACATCCACATATATGTATACATATATACATGCATACATGCATATACACACACACATATGCACATGTGCACATGCATGTGTGCACACGCATACACATACATGTACACACAAATACACAAATACGCACATACACATATGTGCACATACACATATACACCAGCACATTTATATATCCACAAGCACATGCACACATGCACATGCACACACAAGGAGAGAAGATGGGATGAAAGCCTTTGGGACTTGTGTGTACCTTTTCAGCTTACCACTTATTCACTAAAGCATGCAATGCTTTTTTTGTCAGTGGTCTTCATTTGCTTTTGCAAATCTATACTACATTCCTCTTTGTAAGAGGACAAGGTATATTATTACTGTGCATTTGAAATTAATACATTTTTTTTTCTGATACAGGTCAAAGTGCTGTCTTGCTAAGTCAGGTTTATACATAGAATATCAAAATTGACATGGTAAAAATTACTATATGGTCCAGAAAAAAAACAAAAAACCTTGATCTAATGCCTGTTTATTAAGAGGAAAGTTAACTGTGTTTGCATTTATCTACTGAGTTAGAATGGACAACTATTTTAAGTCTTACAGTTACAGTTGCATTTGATTTTTACTTTGCACTTTTTGCATTGGTTTTTACTTATATGTATTAATTGTTGATCATGTGTTTCCTGTAAGAGGTTGAAGCTCTGAATGATTTCAAACGATACATATTTCTCAGAAAGACATAATGCTAACAAAAGGTCACAGAATTTAAATGGTTGTGTTTTAAATCACTTTCTTTTCTTTCAAAGAATATTTTGCCCCTAAACACAAGATAGAGGCTAAAATCTTCTTTGATCTTTTTTCCCCTTATAGATGTATGTCTAACTCCATAGATGGGATCAATAGCAGAACATCCAGTTTTCTGCTCATAGACGCTCAGGGTGCCATCTTTGGTGTGATGCCCCTGTAATCAAGTCATTTGCCTCCCTCCTGGAGACTGCCGTCGGAGAACAGAGAAAATAGACTCTCTACTTAGAGAACCTAGAGTTTTAGCTAAGCATTGGCTGAGGCCAATACTGATTGCCAAAGTTCTGTGTGGATTGAGGACGAGGTTTCTGAGACAGAGTGAGATAACCATCCCATTGGGGCAATAACAGAGAGCTCTGCCAACGTGGATTTCAGGCCCACTTCTAACAGGTGCAGAGCCATGGGCGGATATCCAGAGCTCAGTTCCTTTCTCGCACAGCAAGAAAGAAAGTGTGGAAAATAGATGCTTGGCTGCTATATAGTCAAGAGCCCAGATTACTGTCCAAGCACACTGTAAGGAAACGCTCTGGTTTTGGCTGTGGTCTTATTGTAAAGATGCCACATGCCTATGGAAAACTTAAAGACTGCAATTGGTCCATCACTGGTAAGGAAAGATCTCAGAGTGAGAGCAGGCTAAGGAGGTCAAGAACTTTCCTTGTCAGGCTGAAGAGATGGGGTGATGGCTTAACGGCTAAGAGAGCACATTGCCCTGTTAGATCAGAGTTCTTTTCCCAGTGCCCACCTTGGTAGCTTGCATATGCCGTTAACTCAATCTCTAACTGCAACTACAAACTGTCATCTTGGTGTGAATGGAGACTGTACATGAGGGAGGTTACCAATGTGGCCAGCCTACTGTAAGCCGCATTCTGTAAGACAGGTCTCTACTTCCTTCAAGAGCAGCCAGGAGAGTGGCTGTCCTTAGGAAGCACCCAAGACAGGGTTGGCTGCTAGTATTCTGTTCCCCATGCCATGAAGCACTTAAAGGCCAGCAAGTCATTCGTCTTACTGTTTTAACTTTGGCAATGACATGATTGACAGACAACGAACTGTTCAGCGCTTGAGTGTGCGACCCAGTGATTTTAAGTCTCAGTTTCTACGCACTTGTTTCTATCACATAAAAAAATGCAATACATTCTTTCATTTTATTCCATTCTTGCCAACCTGTTACACTGGCTTCTTGGTTCTAGCAGGGCTTCTTGAGATACTTTGGGGCTTCCTATATGAATAACTGTGCCGTCTGTAGAGAGAGCTTTATTACTTCCTTTCTAATTGTCATACCTAGTATTGTTTTCATACTGCTCATGGTCTCAGCTACGGAGGTGAACAGAGAGACAAGACAATAAGCATTCTTGCCTTTATGTCAGTCTAGGAGGTGAGAAGTCAGTATGTGAGTCCTAAATATTATGTTGACTCCGGGGTTTTGGTAGATTTCTTTTTGACCCGGAAGGAGTTTCTTCCTGTTCTTAGTTTGACCTGAATTTTAAGTATGCCGACGCTGTTTGTTGTCTGTGACTTTCCTGCAATGGCCATGCTGTTTTCTGCTTTTATTACTAATCTAAGTCATTACCCTCTTTGGTTTTCTGGTGTTGAACTCTCCTCACATACATGAGCGTGCTCCTTCTTGTCTATAATGATTGTTTTGTTTTTCATATATCATTAGATTTAATTCACTGGTGCTTGTGTTTATGGGCATAGGTAATACTGGCTTGTTATTTTCTCTTTTTTTGGAATGTGTTTATTAGGTTTTGACATTGGATTTTGCTTGCTTTCCACAGTAAAGTAGAAAGTGTCCCTTCCTCTTTTCTGTCAATTTTCCTCCTCCCTCTCCCTCTCCCTCCTCTCTGTCTCTGTGGTGTGTATGTGTGTATGTATGTTGTGTTTGTGCATGTAGTGTATGTGTGTGTGTTAGTGTGTGTGTCTGATGTATATGGTATGTGTGGTGTATGTCTGTGTATGGTGTATGGGTATGTGCTTGTGTGTGTGTGTGTGTGTGTGTGTGTGTGTGTGTGTGTGTGGTATGTTTGTGTATGTGTGTGTGTGGTGTGTATGTGTTTGTGTATGTGGTGTATGTGTGTGTGTGGTGTATATGGTGTGTGTGCTGTGTATTTGTGTATGTGTTTGTGAGTGTGTGTGTGTGTGTATTATATATGGTATGTGTATTGTATATGGTGTATGTGGTGTATATGGTGTGTGTGGTGTATGTGTGTGTGAGAGTGTGTGTGTGGTATATATAGTGTGTGTGTGCTGTGTATTTGTGTATGTGTGTGTGTGTGTGTGTGTGTGTGTGTGTGTGTGTACTGTATATGGTGTGTGTGGTGTATATGGTGTGTGTGGTGTATGGGTATGTCTAAGTGTGTGTGTGTGTGTGTGTGTGTGTGTGGTCTATATGGTGTGGTGTGTGTGTGTGTGTGTGTGTGTGTGTGTGTGTGTGTGTGTGTAGACCAAGCTGCTCTCAGTCTTACAGGACTCCTTCATTCACCCCTGAATGCTAAGGGTAAAAGTGCCATGGTGCCTACTCTCAATTACTTCCTTTTGTCTTCACACACAACCATCAACACACACTTCCACTGTCTCCTTCCCATCTGTTAGGAGATATATTATCAGAATGCTTCACACAGTTGAGAAAAATCTCTAAAAAGGTTAATATACGTGATCCTTTATCTAACCGATGACTGGGACACCTTGCAGGGAGAAGGCAGCTGGCATAGTATCGTCATTATGTCCCCCAACATCTCCAGTGTGTGCCTTCCCATCTGCTTCTCACTGCTGGCAATACACTTGGGTGCAATTCAGGAGACCTGTGGAGGTTCCAAACAGCTCTTCCTCTTGTTTCCTGCACATAAAGGTGCCTTTTTGATTATGTGCCCATCTACTCGGATGGCTTACATGCAATTGTATTTCCTTTCCCACCTTGCCAAATGCTCACGCTTCTATCAGTCTCCAGTATAAAAGCAAGCCATGAATAGATTTTATGATGTGTAAAAATGAGAAGACCCTTCAGATGAGGCAAAAAGACAGGGTTAGACCTCTGCAGGGACTAATGCATAATCCAGCGAGCCTTGACTTGAGAGCATGCGGCAGGCTGCTCGTGGCCAGGCTGCTCGGGTGGGTTTTACTGGGTGTTATTGGGCTTGAATATCTCCTCATCCGCATGGATTTCCTGTGGTCTCTTCCTGTGCTATAATAGGACTACTGTGAAATGAACAGAACTAGGAATGGCTAACAGTTTACAGGGATCAACACAAAATGGAAATTCATGTTCTTTGCCGAAAAAGCAAGGGGTGATGTGGGACACCCCGAAAGGCACCAAAATGTAAGGGCTGCTCTGTCACATGTGGGTCTGAGCATGCGAGGTAAGAGGACTCTCATAGATAGCTAAGGACCCTCCCTTGTGCCTGGAAATGTGTGTGGTGTATTCGTTAGAGGTGTGTTCTTCCTGACAGGGACTAGAAGGACGCAGGGAGATTGGGCCAAGAAGTCGTCTTTCTTGAAAGCTCATTGTCCAGTCACTGAGCTGTGGATATTGTGTGTATCCCCCAGTGATTCTCATGTTGGAAGCTGGAGGACTAGGGTGGGGATATTAAGAAATATTGGCATCTTTAAAAGGTGGGGCTTGGTAGAGATAATAAGATCATTGAGATTCTGTCCTCCAAAGAGATTTGTTTTGTTTTTTGCTTCTGGTGTGATCTCAGTTAGTTTTCATGGGAATATTCTTATAAAGAGATGAATCTGACCCCTAATTGCTCTGACTTGTTTTGCTATGTGGTAGCTCCTTCTTAAATATATTACTGCCATGAAGCCATCTGCCATGGTGGGAAAAGTCCTTATAAAGAATAACTGTACTGCTGTTTGGGCTTTCTCTCTCTAAAACTATGAGCTACATAGTTAAACTTCTTTTCCTGTACAAAAGATTCAACCTCTGGATTTCTGTTACAGAATAGAAAACAGGCTGGAATTGAACTCATGGCCAGAGGGTGATCTTCAAGGGATTATAATCTCTTTGAAAGGACTCCATATCTGGGTGACTATTGAAAGAAAGTTCTCCTCAGCAGATCACCAAATGGGTACCCACAGGGTTGTCAGCCAAGGAGAGGGATAGGTATTTTCCATAAAGACACCATGGAGCACGTGGATCTGATCTTGATCTTCAGTGCCAGGTTTCTTGCAGAGTTTCAATGCTGCTGTGTTAGGACACAGGGGCTGGGCAGGATCTAAGACCCAGGGAGGGAGTGGCAGGAAGACAGCAGAGTCTAAACGATGACTCAATGGAGTCACAGAGACCCAGATGCAGGCTCTTTCGTCCCGTTGGGCTTCACCTAAGAACACAATATCAAGGATATCAATTAAAAATGCATCCAAAGGAATGCATACCCAAAGACAGGACTCTTCTGACCAGGGAACCTATAGAAAACCATCAACCAGCCTTCCATGAGGCCAGTCCTGTAAGGGAATCCCACATGTAAGGTTTTGTACACAAGGCTTGAGACAAAGCTGGAAGTAAAAAGTAGGTGTATAGGGCAGTATCCTTAGCATCACCACATGTCTGTGTGACTGGTGAGATGACACCCTTAACTGTAATCTCAGCTAAGGGAGGTAGAGACAGGAAGATCAGAAGTTCAGAACCAGCCTTATTTGCACAGCATGTTGAAGGCCAGCCTGGACTACATGAGACCCTGTCTCATATAAAGAAGCATGGAAATGTTATTAATGTTATTATTGACTAGACCGTGTATTTGAAATGGGATGCAACGTCAACGTTTTGCAGCAAGGTTCGTGAATGTGATCATGCTGGTGTCCAGGAAAGCAGTGACGAAAAGAGCATCTAGTAAAGTCTCAGCTTTCCAGAAAGTCATTGACCACTTGCAGCCCCAGCCTAGAGGAGCTGCATGGTGGCCCAGCAACAAGGTCTGTACTTGTTTAAGTATAGTTTGGTTAAAAACAACCACCAATCTACCCTTATTCTAGCCAAAGAAAGTGAGTTTTCCAGAGAGTTAGCTCAAGCTCAGATCACCCTTTAAGAACAGTGACAGTATAAATGACTAGCAACCATGGCAGTAGGAGAAAGCCTTTTCTACATCTTCTAGCTTACATCTGCAGCCTTGCATAGCATGGCTAGGCAAAGTGACTCTGGACTACTAATCATTGAGATGAACATCCATGGGAGGAGAATAATCTTGGAAGGAAACGTCAGTCAGTTGGTTGCTGGAAGCAACGTGAGGCCAGATGAGGTGCCAGCCCTGTATTAGGCCATCTCTCCAGGCCCCACCAATCAAGTCCTTTGTTTGCAATGGAATAATGGTTGTGCCTGATCTGCATATACCCTTCTGTACCACTAGGCTACTTACAATAGGAAGATTCTTACAATCTCACACAGTATAAAGTATACAAAAACAACTGTTGTGCTTTATTGCTTAGGGAAAATGATAAGGAAAGCATCCTTACATGCTCAGGATAATTGGAGGCTCCCCGCCACTTCCAATACACAGGAAACTGAATCCATGTATGCAGAATCCACAGACAGGGAAGGTTGTCTGCACTTGGGAAAGGATATCTGGTGGAGGTGGGGACCATTGTTTTCTCACTCCATCTCTGGGAGTTTCTTGGTTAAGTTCAAGTCCAAATTTCATAGTACAAGTCCAAATTTCAAAGTACAGATAAGGCAGGGCAGAAGTGTTTTTAATCTGCAAAACAGTGGGTATAAAAGGCTGTCCAAGCCTCTCTGTACTACTCTCAACAGTAGGCAGGGACTGGAGGCTGGCTTGGTAGGTAAGGTGCTTGCTGAACAAGCATTAAGACTTGAGTACAGATACCCAGCACACACATAACAGCTAGACACTTGTGCATATTTGTAACCTCTGCTCAGGGAGTGAGAGTATCTGAGACAGAGGAGGAGACTTTATGGTAAATTGCCTCAAATAGTGGAAGGGCAAACATTCCAACTTTCTAGTGTGTCCTCAGAGCACACACTCTCAACCACTCTGCCTGAAATCTGGCTCCCATGCTGTGCAGTGGTTTCAGAGACTTGACATTAAGGAATCATCTAACGCAACTAATATTGCATAGAAGCTATGCTCAGTTGCTCTTTCTGAAAAAAAAAAAAAGCCCATTAGTTATATAGATCTAATACATTATCCACCCTTTTTTTTTTCTTCAAAAGTGAACAGTCTATGGTAACAGAGTCTGGACCTTCAGCAAGGACCAGAGGATGGAAGAGACAGCATAGAATGAATCTAATGTGACACTCACGTGGCTTCAGTTGCTTTATTAAGACAAGATTGTGAAGAATACGGAAGCTGAGAGGCCTGTCCATAAACAATCTGAGTCACCTGGTTGGAAGAGGATGTAGCTTGGAGCATATATGGACATGGTGGGAAGTTGTCGTTTTGATTCTGTGAGAATTATTTGAAGAATGGGAGTGGGGTGTTGTTTTGGTTAGGGTTTTATTGCTGTGAATAGACACCATGACCAAGGCAAGTCTTATTAAAAAAAAACAAAAACCCAACATTTAATTGGGGCTGGCTCATGGATTCAGAGGTTCAGTCCATTATCATCAAGGTGCTGGCAGCATCCAGGCAAGAATGGCACAAGCAGAGCTGAGAGTTCTATGTCTTCATCCAAAGGCTACTAGTGGAAGACTGACCTCCAGGCACCTAGGGTGAGAGTATTAAGCCCACACCCAAAGTGACACACCTACTCCAACCAGGTCACACCTATTCAAACAAGGCCACACCTCCAAATGGTGCCACTCCCTGGTGCAAGAATATACAAACCATCACGGGTGTACAATAGAAATTCTAAATGACTTTCTAGATCTTCACCCGAGCTATTAGAAAATTGAAACTGCCTTTGGTTGGAAAGAGGAAAACCCAGAAAGAGACAGTTCTAGAGAGAGCATCTTAAGAGCTAGGGGTTGATGTCATTAATGAGTGAGGTGCCCCACAGCCATCTAAACAGAGATACAAGATTCTTTGGAAGTCAAGAGAAAGGTTGGGCTTAGATAATGAAAATTTTCTAGCTTCTAACATGTAAAATAGTTAAGAAAATGCGTAACACCCGCACTGAAGTTCATAATGATGGAAAAACTTACTCAAAGTAGTCAAGTTACTCAAAATACAGCTTACTGATAAACAGTATCATATCACCTAGGAACACGTTAGCTATGCAAATCCATAGGCTTATCTACATCCTTGGAATCAGATTTTCCTTGGGTAGGGCCCTGCACATTTGTACAGTAAGCCTTCCAGGTGTTTCCTTTGCCTACTAAAATTTGAGAAGCACTGATATAGAAATTAGAGAGCAAAGAAGAAAGCCAAGGGAAAGCCCAGAGAGGAAGAAGACCAGAGGGCATGGGTTACTGGAAATCAAGCCGACAAAGCATTGCAAGTAGAAGAGGCATCCATGATGTGCCATGCCCCCAAGAACTACACACATTGTCTCCAATTCTGTCATCTGTAAGTAAAGCTTTGGTGGAGTTGTGCAATGGCCACAAGCCTGGTGAGCTGACTTTAAGAGAGAAGGGACAGAGGGAGATGCAAAACTTCAAAAGCAAGTGTTCAGAGCAGCTTGGCCTCAGGGGGAAGGGGGATGGACAGTGGCTAAAGTGGGAAAGAGTTAAGAGGGGGTTCTCTCTCTCTCTCTCTCTCTCTCCCTCCCTCCCTCCCTCCCTCCCCCTCCCTCCCTCCCTTCCCCCTTCCTCCCTTCCTCCCTTGCTTCCTTCCTCCTGTCCTCTCTCCTAGCCACTCCTCTTTCCTTTTAGATTAGAACTAAACAGTGCATTTCCATGGCTCTGTGTTTGATCTGGTCCAGA
>CACVCL010034737.1:0-21782 GCA_902729485.2 Mus minutoides
TAGTTGGCAGCTGATCAGATTAAAAGCCTCCTGTTGTCATATGCTCAGGCAATTGTGTAACATATAAGATTAGTGGCTGAATACAGTATGCTCCTTGAGGAAAAGATACAGCAACACAGTTAGGTTGGCTAGAGTTATCTCTTCCCTACACATGGCCTTATACTGATGAACAAAGGATGGTATGAACAAATGATAAAGAAATAAAGAATCAAGACTTCCTTTCTTTAAAAAGTTAGCTCATGAAGGACCACTGTGGTGTCCCATGACCAAGGAATAAAAGAATACCAAGACTGGACATATAAATAAATCCTATATGGATATAAACATTGTATTGTGCCGGAAACTGAATAATAACTGCAGCAGCTTTGGGCTTGGAGATTTTTCTTGGACCTAATAACAATTAACACTCTGACCAGTAAAAGTTGATAATACACTGCTTTGGACATGGCAATCTGCCCAGGCTGGCTTGGAAATTTTCTGTCTAGTGCCCTTGAAACTGCAAGAGCTACCAGCCTAAGAAAGGGCTATTACGCTTTGACAAATTATGCCACAAGATTCTTAAAAGGTTGGGTTATGGGGTTGATGAGGGAAAATGATTGTAAAACATAACTATTCTATCACTGTTTATCAATGATGGCTAAACTTATAACCAAGAGGAAGTTAAAACACATGTCTTAACATAAAACGATATGATCTATGTTTTGGAACAACATGAATCTATCCTTGCCTACTGAGCTCTGTATAAATAAAGAAGCACTCTTACAGCCAGCCACTGCTGGGGCTGGTCCTCAGCACCTGAGATGTTATGAAACAGTTCTCATAAACGTTCAAGTATGTCTCATGTGAATGTGAGTGCTGGCATCATCTGATTATTGTGGGCCTCGCTGTCACATCAGATCCTAGCTTTGTGTCTTCACGAATCACAAGTGAAGATGTGAGTACAGCAACAGTATGCTTATCTGGGCTTGTCCTAGCATCTTCTACTGTATTGTTAGTACCAATACCTCTTCCTGAATCCATCCTACTTACTAACATTAAAGCTTTATTTTAAATATGTCCCCCAAAGTTCATGTGATTGAAACTTAATCTCCAGTGCAGTGGTATTGACCTCTTGTTAGGCCCTCATGAATGTAGAAGTGTCATTATGATAGGAATAGGTTTGCCATGAGAGTTAGAAATCTGAAATTAGCCCAGACTTGCTTTCTCTCTTACATATTCTCTCTTGCCCTTCTGTCATGGATGATGGAATAAAAAGGCCTTCCTCAAATTCAGCACTAAATCTTTAACTTCCCAGTCTCCAGAATAGCAATAAATATTTTGATAAATTTTCCAGTCTGTGATATTCCATTTTAGTAAGGCAAAGCAGACCAAGACACTGATAACATATTACTGTTCATTGGTCTCCAATCACACGCAATCTGCCAGCGGCACAAGTCCATTTCACATAGGGTCCACTGTACTGTCTGCCATGTATTTCTTATATACCCATCCCAGAGTTGTATTCATGGGTTATATCTCTGGCCTTACCTACACCTATAGCTTTTAAAAATTATTATTATTTATTATTATTATTTTATATATTCACTTTACATCTTGCTCACTGCCCCCTCCCTACCTCCCAATCCTCCCCTCTCCTGGTTTCTCCCCCATTCTCCCATCCCTTCTCCTCTGAGCAGAGGGGGCCCTCTGGGTATCTCCCCACCCTGGAACATCAAGTCTCCATGTATATGGAGACCATCTCTCTCAACTTCATGATATTTAAAAGTTAAAAAAAAAACAACCCATCAGGATGAAATGAGACTCCTTCCTATGGAAGAGGAACTTCTAATTTTTTAATAGGAACATGAAGCAGTGAGTGAATAGCACACGGCGCTGGAGGAAGTTCTCTGCCAGGCTGACAGTGAGAGTCAAACCCACTATTTTTCTGCAGCTCTACTTAGATGTTCATTATAAGGTGACAAATTTCAAGATGAAGTTGGAAGAGGGTGGAGATTCTACACATTTATCTGAAGTTAGCATGGATAAGAAAGTGCTGGCTTCTGTAAGTATACTGAATCTTTCTATGGTCAGCACAAGCATTATATCTTCAAAAGGGACAAAACATTAAGATGTGAAGACAAAGGCATCCATCCCATATACAACCACCAAACCCAGACACTATTGCATATGCCAGCAAGATTTTGCTGACAGGACCCTGATATAGCTGTCTCTTGTGAGGCTATGCCAGTGCCTTGCAAATACAGAAGTGAGTGCTCACAGTCATCTATTGGATAGAACACAGGGCCCCCAATGGAGGAACTAGAGAAAGTACCCAAGGAGCTGAAGGGGTCTGTAACCCTATAGGTGGAACAACAATATGAACTAACCAGTACCCTCAGATCTCATGTCTCTAGCTGCATATGTAGCAGAAGATGGTCTAGTCAGCCATCATTGGGAAGAGAGGCCCCTTGGTCTTGCAAAATTTATATGCCCCAGTACAGGGGAATGCCAGGGCCAAGAAGTAGGAGTGGGTGGGTAGGGGAGCAGGGAATAGGGGACTTTTTGGGATAGCATTTGATATGTAAATGAAGAAAATATCTAATAAAAAATTTTTAAAAAGCATATGAAGACAAGCTAAACAGAATCTCGCTATAAACCATGTGTACTGGCTTCCCTGATAAATCAAAAAATTACAATCATATATCTTAAAAAGCCAGTGGTGTTTTAGAGGTAGGCTACCTCAAACCTCTCCATTTGTAGAGAGGAAACTAAACATAAACTTCAGTGCCATAGCCAAGCACTCCTAAGTACCAGAGTTAGTACAGACTTTGCCTCCTGAGTACTGAATTCTCTGTCCATTCTGATACATGCAGTATCTGCTTCTTAGAAGACACTTTGGAGAATAAGATAAAGTTCTGTATTTGAAATTACACAATGCTAATTAATGGAACACCCTTGAGAGAATCTTTATACTAATATCTGAAAACCAGAAGTCACTAGTTCGGTTTCCAGTTAGTACAGAGATTTATTCATAGAATATTAACTGAGTGTTTTTATAGTAGGAGAGTTTATTTTACTGTGGTAAAATAAGAGCATCACCAGGCAGTTTAAACACAAAAGCAACCTAATAATATAAGACAGTTCAAACCAGGAGTTGATATTCAAGATGACGTCTGAACAGTTTGGGGCTCACATATTTCACTCTCACCCTGGAAGTTGCCTTCTCAAGAAGGCACATTGTCTTCCAGACCCTCACTCAGCATCTACATTCCAACGAAGGCTTGATCTCAGCTAGCAGCACACAATCCCGAAATTCTGAAATTCTGCCGGACTATCTCTTCCTCTAATTGTACTGAGTTTCACATATATAAATAAAAATTTACATCTCAATCACTTCAAATACACTTATCCCATCTGAGAAGTAGATAGAAAAAAGTAGAACGTCAAAGGCCACTCTAATTGGAAAACCTCAAACATGCACAAAAAGGCTTTGTTCAAAGGAGCTGTGAGAAAACTAGAGAGAAAAACGTGCAAATAGATAATAAGCACGTCTTTTTAAAAGGCAGCCTGTGCTCTAAGGCATTGAGGAACTTTGTTGGAATAATAACTTAAGATTTAGAGCATTATGTTCAATCACCCTCAAGATCTATTTATCACTTATGAAATTTGTAACATTTTGATTTTTTTCTTTACTTTCACATTTTAGGAATCCTAGAGCAATAACCAACATAGCCAAAGCTATAAATAGTCTTGTATGATAATCTACCATAAAATTTCATTGGATTTACTACAAGTGAAAAATAAAGATGTCATCGTAGCATCTCTTCAGCATGAAGCAATACATGTAAGCACTTGGAGAGAAAAGCCAATGCATTCACTCATGCGACCGAGTTACTATCAGTACGACTGAATGAAACGGAGAAGAAGATGAATGCACAATACAGTCTGATACATTAAGTGAAATGGAATGAGAGGCACTTTAATTGGATAAAATTTAAGAGCTGAATTACAAATGCCACACAAATAAACAGCTCTAAATAATGTGTTTTTCCAGTTAAATAATGACTTTAATAAAACAGATGAAAATGTAGGCTGTGTTGTTTTTTCTGGCTGTCAGAATCTCATTAGCATTTCAATTTAAATTCTACAAGTGCACTCAAATCTCTCATGTGTACATCTGGCATAACTCAAAACACTGCCTTTTTTGTTAAAAAAAATTAAGGCAAATGAGCCAATTCACGATATCGTCCAATGATATTTTAATGGATGAAAACAATGTTGTTATTTTAGCGTTGTACAACAGCAGGAGCCGCCGTGTGAAGGGATGGAAAGATTTAGATGACACTTTCGAAGAAAATCTGTGCTTATGAAAAAAATCCTGAAAGCATGCCTTCAAATTATTTCATATATAAAACTAACACATGAAACATGTTTACAAATCTTCACAATAAACTCAGGAGTGGTATTTTTTAAAACTGTTAATAAACCTAATGTTCTAGTAAGTAGGTATCACTTTGAAACTTTGTATGGCAAAATCTCATAAACACCAAAAAGGGAAGGTGTAGGGAAATCAAATCCAGGGTGATACCATGTCATAAGAGTGGTTGCAGCATTTTTAAGATGAAAATTTACAGATGTCGATGACACTCAGAAGAGACTGAAACCATTATATACAAATGCTGGGGATATAAAGTGGTCTCTGTGAAAAAACATTTGGTGGTCCTCAAAAACCTTTAAAAAATTTATGGATGAATGACCTAGAGCAGTGGTTGAATAAAAAATGTCAGCCACAGGCTCAAATACTTGAACACTTGGTGCCCAGCTGGTGGTGCGGTTTGGGAAGGTTGTGGAACCCGAGAAGGTGCAGCCTTGCTAGAGGAAATGCGACACTGGGGTCAGGCTCTGAGGCTTTGTAGCCTGACTCTACTGTTTGTTCCTTCTTTCTGCTTGTTGTATGTGGATAGGACATGATAAGACCTGAGTAGCCAGCATCCTGCTTCTGTAGCAGGGCAGGCCTTCCCTGCCCTTATGGACGCTAGCCCATTAGAACCATAAGTCAACAACAAACCCTTTCTTTTGTAGGTTACTTTGAGTCATGGTATTTGATCACAGCAACAAATATACTAAAGGTTGTTTGATTCACTCTTAAATATTTAACAAAGAGACTCAGAAACATATATTTATACAAATACTTGCACAAAAATATTCACAGAAAAATAATTCGTGACAAAATGATACAAATTTCAATCAATAAATGAATGAATAAACAAAGCTACTTATCCAAACAGTGGAATAGTATTTGATAAAAAAAAAAAAAACAGAATAAAGTACATGCCACAATGTAGAGGAATCTTTAAAGTATTGTATTATGTGAAAGACAGATATAATAACACAGACCAGTTCAGCTATTTATATAAAATGCCCAGTAGCAAATCAATCATGAAAGAAAGTAGGTTAGTAGATAGGAGGAACCACAGGAAACACAGGTGACAGCTAAGATTTCTTATAGACTAGCAAAAATATTCTGAAATTAGATACTGAAGATGGTTGTACAATATTAAAAATATTCTAAACCATTAAAATCTCCACCTTGTAATGGGGTTATGATGCATGAATTACATCTTGATTATTTTTTAATTATGAATGAAACAATCAGACCAGTTCTCCATGGTTTCCTTTACTCTAGTTTGATAAAGAAATATTCAAGAAATGACAGAATAATGAATTACTAACAGAAGTAACTGAACTTGTACAACAACAAAAAAGTCAATATTTAACCAAAAATATGAACTGACCTAAACCTGTTTATGATTAACATATAGTAGTCACACAGAACTGCTAGTCTATTTAAAAACAAATATTTACTTAAAAAAATAGCCTTAAACTATCACACAAATCATTATCATTGCATTGCCCCTGGTATTCAAGAAAGGTACTGTTCTCATTCTCAAGTAAACTGACATTCAACTAGAACTTTCGTTCCACCATTGCCCTCCACCTCATACAGATAAACCAGTGTGAGGGTAACAGAAGCAGGGAAGTAAGGTAAGTCAGCAGCAACAAGACATTGATCAGCTAAGCAACAGCTGCTGTGGGAATGACTGTACACTGCTCCCAACGGGAAATATACCCCACAAATATATATGAAATGCACAAACATATTTCCATTATGAACTACAAATTTAGCTTCTGAAATATGCTCCCAACTTTAAACTGGGTTATAGGCTTCCATTCAAATGGTAAGACTTAGGTAACGTAACTAGCTAACGCTCCATCTTCTTCCAATCAAGACAACTGCTAACCTACTCCATCAGCACGGTTTTCTTCCTATTTTTATTAAATTGAATTTTATGTATATATTCACTTTCAAAATGATTCCCTGCTTCTCCCTGAATAAAAAGGCATCCTTGTGACTAGGCACATTGGAGCTCTCTTTTAATGTCTCTGAGTTGTGCACTTAACATAGTTAAAATGAAAATTTCACTCTGCATATTCATATATGTAGTCTACAATGGGAACAGGGATCTGGGTATATCATTTAATTAAGGAATAACAAGTACACTAAGCACAGTGAATTGTGAGGATAAAATTCACACTTTACTAAACAGAATGATTTTCAACAACTGGAAGCCTCAGAGACCCCTGGGACCAAAACAAACTCTCTTTCTCATTGTCTTCATAAGCCAATAGAATGATAATAAAGGCCAGCTCACACCTGAGACTGATATCTGTTAGGAACTGCAGGGTTTCACTGTTCTTCAAAGCTTTCTCTCTTACAGAAACATAATGGCTTAACTATGAAAACAGACTCTCAGGTTTTCTGTCTTCATTCTTGTATTGTGTTAGAATCCTTTTCAAAAACTGCTATCTGTGTTGCTAAATTGAGTTTCATTTTTTTAAAAATGGTGAATAAATTTTAGCTTGAGAATAGAACAAAAATTCTAACAATTTCTGAAATGGTCCCAAACATATTTCTTTCACTTTATACTGTGTGCTTATATGAAGTAACATTCTCTGCTTTGATGATTATAAAATCAGGTATCAATTAAATCAAAAAAACACTGAAGATACTTTATATCCTATAGTGAAATATTCAACCAAGACTTAATTCTATATGTAAAAAAAAGCACATTCCTTACTATTATATCTGGTTTTAATATGATTTATTTATGATTTATTATCTGTGCATGATCGGCACAGTGTTAGTCTAGTGCTCATCCTCTATGACTGGTGTCATCTAAGTAAGTTCTTGGAAAGAAAGGGGTTGTTACCCAGTCCTGAACTAGACTACAGACATACTCAAGTGATAAGGCTTACACTCCTAGTATCCCTTTTGAGAATCCAACGCAGGATTGCTATACTTAGAGTGCTCTGCAACCTGTGATGTTCATACAGGACTTCTTTGAAGTGCCAGGACCACAGGACAGGATAATAACTGATGATTTATATTCTCACAACTCTTAGCATTGGGTTCTGCTGATACTTTGTCATGGTTACATTGGGGATTTGAACTTGTGCTGAATAAATGTGATGTTATATTCTTGTCAGTGTATGGGGATGATGTAGGTATGAGGTAGGTATTAAGTCTTTGTTGTTGTTTGAGATGTAGTATCAATATATTGCCCAGGCTGAACTCAATTTCTTGGGCTAAAAATTATGGTGCTGCAACCTGCCACGTGGCTAAGGCTATAGGTACACAGCAACATGTGTGTACCTTAATAAGTGGTGTTGCTATCACTTGCTTACAGCAATTTCAGTGTTTTCTCCTTTATAACAGTAATCGCCTTGCATGAGACATGTGAGATTAGAAACATCTTGCTCCACCTTCATGCTTTGTCAGGTGACTTAACCAACTCAAGGCTTGATAAAGGGTTATAACTCTCATTAGTATGGTATTAGTGTTAATAGTGCTTTGGTGTTTTTTTTTTTAAACATACTTTCCAAATATGTAGATTAAAATTCTTTTAAAGAAAGAGTTATTTGCTCACATCTATTTAATACTTGTACAGACAAGTATGGCTATTTATTATACAGGATATCAATGTCATCATTAGCTCTGTTCCTCAAGCTGTTCTAGCACAGGCAGGAGGAGGCCTTCACATTGGCTCCTATGTGTTTTTATTGGCTGCTATTCTTTTTTAAGCACTCCTTTATTTTTAACACACTAAGGTGCTACCAGGATCATACTTCATTTTCTCTGCCTTAGTCCTAGAACAATAAAAGTTCGGGGGTTTTTGGTTTGGGTTTGGTTTGGTTTAGTTCGGTTTAGTTTTTGTTTTTAAATTGCAGAATGGAATGGAAAATCAAGTCAGGCACCCTAACCTCATTGCTACCGAGGTACCACTGTTCCTGGACCCATCCAGCAGGCAGAGCTAAGAGAAATGTGTGTGTGTGTGTGTGTGTGTGTGTGTGTGTGTGTGTGTGTGTGTACATTAACAAACAGATGCACACAACTCTCTATATGTGTATAAATAACCATTATATAAATGTACATATGTAGGAAGTGTTCATACTGATACCTCTAATTTCAATTTATTACAAGGTATATTACAATGCCTTTTTTCTAATCCATAACTTCTTTTCCAACAGAAACCCAGTTATCATTCTCTACAATTCATTTATTTGTTCAGTCCTAGCAAACACATGAGGTAATTACATAATCGCTAACTGATATAGTTAGTTTTAATGGCCATACTTAATAAAAACAGTACAGTACTTGTTTGCTAGAGCCGAAACTCTGTTTTCCAAAGCTGCTCAAGATCATTTCTTTGGGTGCCTACCCTGTCAGCTTGCTTATATGACTCAGTTGTACTCTAGGTAGTTGCATTTGTCACTATGTATATTCACTTCACGTCTATACTGCACAAAATCCTAGTTAATTCTAACAGTTAAAGCAATACAAAAGCCGCATACCTTTACTAATCTGGGAACAACCTCTGTTCTTTCACCACACTTATTACTCCCTCTTGGTACCTAACTAACTCTGATTCTGACACATCATCCCCACATGGTTTTAAGAGGCTTGTTTGTTTGTTTGTTTGTTTGTTTAGGTTTCAGGATTAGTTTTGTGGTACTAGAATATCAAACTCCAGGCATTGTGCATGTTGGATAAACATCCTGCTACTGAGGTACACCCTACTGAGGTACACCCTACTAAGGTACACCCTACTGAGGTATACACTACTGAGGTACACCCTAGTCCTCATCCTCTCTTGTCTCATTTCCTCCCCTCTCTCCTTCCTTCTCTTTCTTCTTTCCCCTTTCCATTAGTCCTGGCCTTTCTGCCCTTGAAAACACTTTATCCAGTTTGATTCTTGGTTTTGAGTTATTTAAATATTGGGGATATCAGTTTTCTGTATATAGTAGATGGTCTGAATATTTCTTGTAGTTTATCTTTTATGACATATTGGCTCTAAAAATCTTTTATGCAGTCAAATTTATCAATCTCTTCATTATTACTCTCTGAGTTTTATATGAGGTTAAAAAAATACCATGCATCACCTTCCGGGTCTCATGTGTGTACACACCCACAGGTTTATTGTCATTATTGTGGTTTTCCATTTAGAACTGGAAGCCATTATTTGGGGGTATAATACATTATGTAAGGAATCTGAGTGGCCACCTAATTGTCCCAGAACTGCTTCTTAAGAAGTCTATCCCAATCATTTAAGATTCTGTATTTATCATTCACTAAATTTCTATATGTATTTGAGTATTACTTAATTATGGACATTTTATCTTATTCAAATGGCCCACTGGTAAATCCCAGTTTGAATGTTACCTGCTTTAATCAGAGAGAGTGCTGTGAAGACTATTTTTCAGCTCTACTCAAGACTGTTTACATTTTTCCTGGTATAGGTATTTTACATCTGCCATTAGATCTATTCTTAAGGTTATTTAATCCTCCTCATCACAACTAAATGGTCATTAATTCAAGTAACTAAATTTAGGGATGTTCTGCATCCAACAATGACAGTTGAACAGTTAAAATTCCATGTATAACTACCAAACATTAAGTCATAAAGATGACCGGACTGTTTCCAAATAAAGGGATTAAGAGAACTGGATTAAGAGCTCTAGAAACAAGATGATATTATAGACACAACATCTATGCTTATACTCAAAGACATAGTTTTTCCGGTTTAATAAAGGAAACCACATGCTGTAAAAACATAGCATTAGTTTCTATAGAGGAAACAGAAAAAATAAAATACAGGAAAAAAATTTCAGATGACAAGAGTTTGCTACATAGCACAATGGCAAAATTACAACTGAGGATTTAGAAAAGTACTATATATTCTATCATTGACAGATTTTAGCAACTCCAGCGAGCACATTCAGCTTCGTGTATTTGTACAAGTTATCATGGAAAGGTCATCACCTTATTTGCACAAACACATTATTATGTAAAACTAAGTAGTTGAAGAGTCGTACATATTTAGTTCAAACCCTTTGCCATCTGTTGCGTGTGTTTCATGCATTTTAATTATTTGGGAGACTTGAAAAAGCTCTACATTTAAAAATGCCTTCTGTCACAAAAGAATATCTCACAGTCCTATGATTTATTGTAATTTATTCAATAAACTAATAACTAGTGGGAACAGACTCACGCTTGATTCGCTCTATACTTGCTACTTTAGGGGTTGCATTGAGGAATCTACAATCAACTTTAGCTTGCAAATATGACAAGCAAACTTGGTGATTTTTTTTATGGAGACATAATTCTTATGGAGACATGCCTCCCCAGTCTCTACTGAAGCTATAATACATATGTATTTAGTGTAAAAAAGTAAGTCATCAAATATTGGAGCAATAAGACAAAATCCCACTGGCCTATAAAATATTAAGATGGCAATGTCATCCACTAAATGTCCAGATGCTAGATGTTACCTAACAGATGTCCAAAGATATACTACAGCTAAGTTTACATATATATATTACAGAGAATAATTTTTTAAGTTCTTGGCCAGTGTCTACTTGGCTACTTTTAAGTATAATTTAAAGAAATTACTATAGGTTTCACATAGATAATCATTATATAAACCAAACTCAATATATTTTTGCTTAAGAATAAACACTTGAGATTTTCAGAGGAACCTACCTGACCAGGAAGCAGGAAGTTATACAAGTATGTCTCCATACTTTTCCTTGTAGGAAGGTCCAACTTCATTTTCCTCTAGCCTCCCTGTCTCACCCAGGGAGTAAGGAACAGACACAAGACACACATGTGATGGATACTGATCAGGAAAACTGGCTTGCATAAACAAGAGACTAATTGTAAGACATCAGAACACTTTCTCTCCCTGGGCAATTAGGCTCTACTCTATTATCAGTGAACCACTAGACCTCTCAGTCACTGACTATTTAGGAAGGAATCTTTAGGGAAGCCCAAGATAAGATAACAAAAACAAGGACAGTTGAAGAAATTCTAGCTTCAGATTCTTATAGCTACAGCAACCAGTAAACACAGCCTAACTCCAAACAAGGTAAAGATTAAATTTCTCATTTAAAGCCTGTCTAATTCAGTGAACATTATGGTATTCAACCCTAAAATTACAAAATGTATGAAAATTAAAATCCCAGTCCAGAGAGACAAAAAGCACCAGAACCTGACGTAGCTATAACTCACAGTTCTGAACTGCTGGAGTAGAAATGTAAACTAATATTGACATGTTAAAGTTCTTAGGGAAAGTCTATACAATATTCAAAGAATGTAAGGTGAGATACAAATGCTAGGAAAAAAATCAAAAGGGAGTGTTAGAAGTTTTAAAACTTCCTCTGCAACAGAAAGAAACAATTTCCTATACAGGCGCATCATAACTAGGGCATGCTTGATAAAAGGATCTATGAACTTTAAGATATATTATGACACCCCAAAATGAAAAACAAAAGAAAAAAATGAATTTCAAAAGCTAAAATGATAACTAAGAATGGTAACACGATTACAGAAAACAGAAATCTCAGCAACAGCAAAGAAGATAAGCACTGTCACTTCTTGCCGGGAGCTCAAAATGGCAGGTCCTCAAAGAGCTAAGTATATACCCACATTTCGCCCCTAAATGTCACTTCTGGGAACATACCCAAATGAAGTAGAAGTAGACTATCATCTTGCATGTGTCATATGCCTGTAACATCAGTTCTTGGAAAGCACAAGCTCCGGTCCAGCCTAAATGACAAAGAACCTACCTCAACAAACAACAACAGAAATGAAATATGAATGCTTACAAGGCATTTTTAAATTATCTTTAATCATTTTTTTACAATCTAGTCCTTATCCCCTCAGTCTGCCCTCTGATAGTGCCTCATCCCATTCTCTCCTTCCCTCTCCACCCTTAATTTTTCCAAGATGATGTCCCCACCCCACCTCCATCCTACCTGGCCCCCCACTCCCTGGGGCCTCAAGTCTTTCGTGGGTTAGGTGCATCTAAGCATTCATACAGAATGAAATCGCATAATGATCATTACAAAAACTTAACATATTAAGATGTAGAAATTGAAGCTATAAAACTTTGGTGTCAAATGCAATTCTAAAAATTGTTGTACTATTCAAGATGCAGACAAGAAAAGAGTATTGAAAAAAGGAGGAGTGATGTAGAAGGTAAAGTTACTAACTCTGACAGATATTACAGGTGTTGAGCAGCAGGGGTTCCCAGTGTCTGTGTGTAATGTGGGGAAGGCAGACAGGTTCAGCATAAGCCTCAGGCTTTGGGAATTGGGTGGGTAAATATGATGAAATATAGTGAGAAACAGAGGAAGAATTTTTGGTTATGGGAACCTGGAATTCAATTCAACTATGGTGAAAGGTAACAAGGATAATGCATGCAGTAGACATACACACACACACACACACACACACACACACACACACACACACACACACACACACACACACACACACACAAGGGAACTTGAGCAAGTCAATTTTGCTATTGTAAAGCTCAAACATAATCTCCTTTATAAATTTTAGCTTTAAATACCAGTCACAAATCTTGCCTGTCAGAGCACACAAAACATCCCAGAGGCCACAGGAAAAAGGAGAATTTTCAGGGACCTAGTCTGCAACATTACTTGTATCCATAGCTGCTTCATGAATGCCAGAAAATGCTATTATGCAAAATGTGATGTTCAGTTCCTTGTCTAGAATTACTGAGGCTTTCTTCAAAAAGTGTTTGCATCCTGGATGTGACTTTTTCTACCTAGGAAGAAAGAAATGGTTTTGAAGTATATTAATAACTTTTCTCTTTAAAAAATTGAAACACCACCAGCAAAAAGAGAATCTCAAAGATATTTTCATACTCATTTATATAACATTATTAATAAGCCAAGAGATAGAAGTAATAGACATGTTCACCATGTGATCAGCAGATATACATGATTTTTGCAACAAGGCAATAATCATTCAGTCTTACAAAGGGGAGAAATACTGACATGTGTTATGATATAAATGAACCTTGAAGATATTATACTAAGTAAAATAAGAGAGAGACATGCAGAAATCCCAAACAATACAGTTCTACTTACACTAGCTACCCAAAAAGAGTTGAATCCATAGAAAATCAAAATCAAAGTACTGGGGGCACTGAAAACTTTTAGAGTGCTAAAGGACTGATACTGTTGTGGGAAGTATGGAAAGTATATAACATTATTTGTTTGTATTGTTTGGCAAAGCTCACAAAGTTGCCTAGCACAAAGAACAAAACTTAAGTAAACAATGAGCTTTAGTTAATCGTAACATGTAATTATTGGTTCATCAAGTATAACAAACTGCATCACTGCAGATGTAGTAAACTGTTGCTGTGTATATGTGTCTGGGGAAGCACTCAATTTTTCTACAAGCTTAAAACTATTCTACAAAATATAATGTTAATAAGAAAACATGCCCACTATTTTCTTGACTTACTTCTCTTTTTTTAAAGATAAAAATCTTTCTATGGCCTCTAATTTGCAATCCTCCTGCCTCTGTCTTCCAAGTGCTATGATTACAGGCATATATTATCACATTAAGCTAAATAAATGGCTTAGAAAAGTGCTAAAAGGATTCTGAGAAGATTCAAAAACAAAACAAAACTGTAGGCTGGAATAGACTAACTTCATGTTTGAAAAATGAGCTCTTGAAAGGGTAAAAGGAAAAAAAATCAAGACTGTTGGATCTGCATGAGTAGCTTCTCTCAAAGGTTGAAGTACTAGAGCCAAAACCACAGAGACAGGGTAGGGCAAAATGAAAGGCCAGCTTGAATTCCAGGCTAATGAATCTAGATATTAACTACAGGTGATCTAAGGCACTAAAATAGTTTAAAATAAATCAATATGATGAACAGGCGGTTGTATGCAGCTCATATTAGACTGGGAAGGTAGTTCAATGCTATGATAAAATCTAGTATAGACTGATGGAGTAAGTACCTGAATTGGGTAGAAAAGGAGAATAAAAATGATACAAATCCACTACAGATGCAATAGACATACAGAAACCAGGAAGGAAAGTTAGCAAAGCTAGGGGAAATGGAGGTAAGTTTTCAAATGGTTTCAGGCATGATGAGTTTCACTCATGTGGAATACCTGCAAGGACAAATGTACACTAGATACTGTAGTAATGTTGGATTTGAGCTCAGCTGTGAATCTAAATAGAAGGAAATAATCTGAAACCAGCCTCAAAAAGAAGTGATTGGAAGGTCTGAAAATGATTTTATTCTTCTAGGAGAAAATATTCTACAGAGAAACAAAGGTGAGGCCAACGGAAAATGAGACATCCCAGTGAGAATCAGACAGAGAAACGTACCAGGAGAGCTCACAGGCAAGGTCCACACACACATGGCCAGTGTATTCACAGAAGGAACAACCAAACAGAAGAGGCCACCACAAAAACTGAGGAAAACATAATGCTCTCTTTCAAAAAGATCGTAGAAAGTTTCCTCTTAATTCATACCCTGCCACCACAGGCTTTTTTTTTTTCTTTTTTCACCACAGGCTTTTAAAACCTTCTTTTATTTTTTTTTCTATACAAAAGATACTAGGCCTCCATGGACAATCTGTGGCAATTATATGTTACCATTTATTTACAATAAGCCATTTACCTTTGGCATTTCATTCACAAACAAAAATGAAAAAAAGGATATATGACTTGAATCAGAAATAATAGTGAAAAGGCTATCATTCATCCACTAGTATGACTTTATAGCAGGGAGGACATAAATTGCTTTCTAAAAAAAAAAAAAAAAAAAAAAAAAAAAAAAAAAAAAAAAAAAAAAAAAAAAAAAAAAAAAAAAAAAAAAAAAAAAAAAAAAAAAAAAAAAAAAAAAACATGTCAGTAGCATCGGAAATGAGAATCCAGAACTTAATATCCTCGCAGAAAAAGGATGCTGTATAGGGCCAGACAGGCAGGATAACTGGACTAATACATTTGAAATTCCCAATGCCCATATGTAACTACAGGTGTTCTACTTATCTAGCAAGCATCCATTCATGTATCCATTGAATGACTGACTAGCTATGGTGTACGGAGCATTAAGAAGACCAGAATGAAAAGCCACATCGTTGCTTCCCAAGGCACTACTGTCATTATCTAAGACATGTTGGAATACTGTAAAAAGAGAAAGATAAATATTACTTACTCAAAGAAGCCTTTTTGCATATCTGTCAGATGGAAAATGCTGCTGGCAAAGAAATATAATCTGTCATACCTTCCTCTGGAAATCCAGAAGAGGCTCTTTTACTATAAATAAGTAACTTCATTGATATTTCTTCATTTCTTCTAATCTATCCTGTGTGATTTAATTAGGTTAACTATGAGAACCAGTCAGTTTAATCACATCTTAATGGAAATTTCTTTTATAGATCACACATTTTTATATTTTATATAGACCTGTGATAGATGCATATATACTTTTTAAAATTGAGAACTGAATCTCACTAGGCTTCTCAATTCACAATACAGTGTTATTCTAACACACAGTAAGAGATTTTAACAGTAAGACTTACTGTCACAAGGCTTCCCCCCTCCCCAGAGTCTCTGTTCACTTCACTCAGTAATATGTGCTGTACAAATTAAAAGGTGAACTGCTCTTAGCTCTCATCTTTGAGGAGTTCACAGTCCAGCAGGAGAGAGTCTCATGTCCACAAGCAATTATGAGACTCATGAAAAACACTAATATAGGTTCTACATAGTGCTTCTTAGAGCACACCGAAATGCGTTGCTGTGAAGATTTCTGGCCCTGGGGAAGTTGAACAACTACATAGTGAAAGCAGAGAGCAGGTTTTCCAAGGAAGGCTTTAGCCAGCCAGCTGATAAGAACATAAAGGTATTCGTCCAGAATCTACTCTGACAGTTTCCATTTTTCAAAGCCTATGGAATTTCAATTTGTTGCTAGTATTTTCACAATATAGAAAGCTCACGTTCTGAAACAAAAGCTGGCTGGTACACGCATCTGGCATATGGAGAGCAGGACCCATGAAAATGTTTCAAGTCAATACTGATGACATCAGTCCAAAATCAGACACAACCAAGTCATCACCACTGTGGAGATGAAAGGGGGCCATCTATCTTTAAAAGCCTTTTAAATATTTACTAGATCTAACACTACTAAAAAGGTAGCATTAATTCAAAGACTTGGGACACAGCCCTGCTTTTTCCTCTCAATGCTTATGCATTTAAAGTATCTTTAACGCATTTAGAGTCCTTTACAGAGCCGCTGACAAATCATTTCTCCAAACTGGCAAAGTGTTGAAACCAGAATTTAAACAGAGTCAGCAGAGAAAGATAGAAGGGAGGTGGCTTCTTACTTTTCCATCTCACATAAATACATCACTAAAACATTTGGCCTCTCTTTGATATATGAACTGGATTTATTAACAACTAAAACATGTTATAATCAAATTCTGGGGAATTTTTTTGATGGTACAGAGATTTTTGTAAAATCAAAGAACCTGTTTTTTTTCCGCTTAATACATTTAGGTTTTTTTATATATATAATCACAGAACATATATGTTACACGTTTTCTTGGGGGCGGATCTCCTGATCATTTTCCATTTGTTTTTCAGTTTTATAACTCTGAAACCACTTGCTGATACATTTGGATAGATTACTTTGAGGTCAATAAAATAATGTTAATTGAATGTTTGCACTAGTATCTGCATATTGATGTCTGACAGGATTCAGACTATACTCTTGGAATTGGATGACCACTAACCTCAGAACCACCACAAGGACCACAGGACGCAATACTGAGGTACTTTCCATCTAAGACTCCCAAGGTGACTCTTCATTACTTGCGCTGAAGTACTTTGGCCACTTGACGCTCCCTGGGAGGGGTTTCAACCAGGTTTTTCTGTGCTCCTGACAGAGTTTTTGTTTCTCAGATGAAGACAGTTTTTTTTTTTCTCCCAGTAATCAATCATACCTTCCCACTAATGAAAGGCTTGCTAAAGTCATCATCTCTCTTCTTACTAGTCCGAAATCTTTCTTTTCAGGCATCTCTTGATACCAAGAAAAAAAATGTGTGCATTATCAGTTTGTTGTTCTAATCATACCTTTAATACTTCATTTGAACTAGATCAGAAAATTAAGAGTTGTCTGATATGTACAATGATATTTGTGCTTCATCCATATCTACCCATCCATGCTAGTTTTAACTTATGATAAAAAAGTAATGAAGTTGTTTGTTAACCTGAAATAGTTATCAATACAGAATAGAAACTATAGGCACACAATGGTAATTGATGTTTTCAATAATAGATATATGAGAGTTAACAAGATTGTGCCCTCATCACCCACAAACTACAGTACGGTCTGATCAAAAGTACTCAATACCAAAGTAAACTTAGAGAGGACAAAAGGACAAAAATCACTCAAAGTCAAGCAATTTAATTTATTCAAGGCATTAAGAAGTCTATTATCATAGGCGACAGAACTGTTTATGTTAACAGGATGATAAATTCTGCTTGATATGCCAGATTTTTTTTCATTTGCTTAAAAAGTTAGAAAGGGAAAAAAATAAAGACATGAGGTTTTTGAAAACTACTTTTATTGAGTGTGGGTGGGTTTAAGTGGCCGTTAACCTGACTGCATTGAAAAATATCTACAGTAGGAAATTATGCCCTTAGATTGGATGTGATGCAATGTGCATGGAGAAAGAAACAGCCTGCAATGGGCACCATCCCAGAGGCTGGGACCCAGCAGGAACAGAAGCGGGGAAGGAATTCCCACAACACATGCATCTGTCTTTCTGCTTCCTGATCACTGTGAGGTGAGCTACTTCCCTGAGCCATGCCAAGGCTGAAACCTCTGGAAGCAGGAGTCACAATGAGCACCGCACCCCTCCACACACACCTCTTATGGTGTAGTTTTTTTCTGGTGTCTTGTCATTTGTCTAACACAATGAGCTAAAAATGTTTGTTACCTGTAGACACATTTATGAATTATGGAGCCTAATGAATAAACAACTTTAATACTAACATAAGAGAAAGCAAAATCAATTAACAGTGTAATTTTCAAAGTGTTTCCAAAGGTATGATTGAAGATAGATTAATTTTTATACTAAAACCAGCTTTTAAAAGTAATTCTTTTGGGGCTAGAGAGATAGGCTCAGGGGTTAAGAGCATTGGCTGCTCTTCCAGAGGTCCTGAGTTCAATTCCCAGCAACCACATAGTGGCTCACAACCATCTGCAATGGGATTTGATGCCCTCTTCTGGTGTGTCTGAAGATAGCTACAATGTACTCAAACACATAAAATAAATTTTTTTTTAAAAAATCATTCTTTTGCTTCCCCCTTTGACCATAATTATGATATATACATGAATCTAGGTTAGAACATACTATTTATAGAAAGCATAATACTTACAGAAGTAGCTACGATATACGGCCCAGTTTCGTGGCTAAGTGTATGAAAATGACATTGTTTGGTTTTTTTTGTTTTTTTAATTTCCTGGTTTGCACTTAAAAGCCAAACTCTTTCCTAGTCTTTATTAGGTTTGAGTATAAAACCAGAGAACCCTCTACAGATGAATTCTCATAATTCTGGTACATATCATTTTGTAAGTCAGGGTTCCCTATAAAAAATAATGATCATAACTGCACAATTTATAATAAAATTTTTTAAATGTTTAAATGTAGAGTAGATGATTAAAAACCTAACATGTTGTCTATCTATGTGAATATTGAAAAATCTGTTTTATAAGCTATTCATGATATACTGAGAAATCAGGGGAAAGACACTAAGCAGAGTACTATCCCATTTAAAAAGATTTATTTGTTTTTGTTTTATGTGTATGAGTGTTCTACTTGCACATATGTAAGTATATCACATGCATACCTACTGCCAGCAGAGTCCAGAAGAGGGCATCAGATCCCCAGAAATTGGAGCTACAAAGTTGTGAGATGGTGTAAGCTGCCAAGTGGGTACTGGGGACTGAGCCTGGATCCTCCGGAAGAGTAGCAAGGGTTTTTAACCATGGAGACATCTTCCTAGCCCCCCATAGTCCCATTTTTAAAAAAATCAAATCAAATGCAAAAAAGGCTTGAAAACATGTGTACTAAAATGTAACTATAATTATTCATGTCATAAAATTGTTGATGTCTCTAATTCTGTCAAGAATTTTTCTCTACAATAAAATTTTTTCTCTATAATAAAAATTTTAATTTTTTATTATATGAATTTGTATATTTGGGAGGTTGTGTAGGTACCACAGCACACACATGAGGTCAGAGGAAAACTTTCAAGAATTGGTCTTTTCCTTCTCTGTGAGTTCCAGTGATCTAACTCATGTTCTCAGGCTTGGCAGCAAGCACCTTCACCCACTGAATCATGTTCCTGGTCCTATATTCCTAATGTTTTCAAATACATATTCATTTTTCTATTTATGTGCTATGCTGTAATATTTAGTAGGA
Organism: Mus minutoides; assembly: GCA_902729485.2. Classification (NCBI taxonomy): domain Eukaryota; kingdom Metazoa; phylum Chordata; class Mammalia; order Rodentia; family Muridae; genus Mus; species Mus minutoides. The sequence goes on from CACVCL010034737.1 coordinate 19,861, forward strand.
ACTGCATATAAAAGATAGAATGTTCCTATACAGAATTATTACTTTTAGAAAGAAAACATAGGAATAATGTGCTTTTCTTATGTAAGATGGTGAGGTTTCTGCTGCTGTGGCTCACCTTGCATCCTGTGCTGGGGTTTACATCCACAGCTACTTACCAGTCCCAATTACTGCTTTGGAAATAAATTTTCCATCACCACTGTAATTTCCATACTCACATCTCTCTTCTGATGAATTCATAACTGAGTGAAATCTCCATTGTTTTTCTTTTCTCTTTCATGCAGTGCTTTCACTAGCAAAGAACTATTCTTGCTGATAAAAAGGACACGCTTAACAAATACTTTAGCCTAATGACTCCACCTAAGATGACTTGTCCTTCAAAAGAATGCTTGAAGACAGAAACCCAAAGGGAAAGAGAAATTTCAGAAAGAAGCAAACCCCGGAGGCTGTGAATCTGGGCTGGGGAGAGGGGAGGGATGGAGAGGGGAAGAGAACATGAAACTGTTCTTCCTGGTGGTTCTTTGGTGTCTTTAGTTAGAGTGGAAAGGCAATTCTAAGGTAAGCAGGCAACATGGAGCTGCTCTATGTAAGACTCACTGTGAGAAGTATAGTTTCCTCTGATTACTGAGTAAGATTTTTAAGGGAGAATTTGGTTTTTACCCACTAAATTCAGGCAAAAGAGCCCACTGCCAGGAAGAAAATAAAGTTACATAACAATATCCACCAAACTTCCTGATTTAAACTCTCTGGTGTATGTGTCTGTGTGTGTGTGTGTGTGTGTGTGAGTGTGTGTGTACCTGTGTGTATTTGCACATGTGTCTTGGTGCCCAAAGATACCAGAACAAGACATAAGATCCCCTGGAGCTGTAGTTCCAAGCAGATAGTCGTGAACTGCCCAACAAGGATGCTGGAAACCAAGGGTCCTCTGTAAGAAAACCAAGCCCTCTTAACTCTCAGCTATTTCTGCAGACCCAGGAACCAATTTTTTAAACACAATCTTTTTAAATGTAATGTAACCGCAGTAATATTCTTTATTAAAAAAAATATCTCAATGAAGAGTTGCCTAGCATGAACAAGATCCAGGCTTCATACTGGGAGATTGTATCTCCTAGAAATTATAGGGAAGATTCATTAATAAGACTTCAATAATATGGCTGCCCAAATAATATCAAAACAGTGATAGTATCAACAGATATGATGTAAAAATAGGAAATTATTAATGAGTCCCATTCCTAGATAAAGAACTAAAGGCACTAAGGGCAACTCACAGCTGAGGGGAAGACAGTTTCTCCCAGGGCTGAGCCCCTACTCACTATCCACAACTAAGGTGATCAGCCCTGAAATCATATACACCCAAGCTATACTAAATAAACTCAGCAAGTTTTATTTATTGTTTATTCATGCATATTTGTAGGAAGCCGCACCTGGGCTTCCCCAGCGAACGCCTCCTAGAAGCCCTGGGCTCTGAGAGGCTCCCCCTCCAGGGATCCCCGAGCCCCCGACCGAGGCGGCGAAAGCTGCCGCGCGAGCCCCACCGAGGCGGAGAAAGCCACCGCGCGAGCCCCGACCAAGGCGGCAACAGCCACCGCGTGAGCCCTGACCGCGGTGAAGCCGCCCAAGCCCTGACCGGCGAAGCCGCCCGAGCTCCGGGAAGGCCGTCCGGCTCCGGGAAGGCCATGCGGCTCCGGGAACCTGCAGCTCTGCCCCATTACAAGATGGCGTGGGACCGGCAGGCTGCCAGGGAGGAGAGCCTAGTGCGCATGCGCAGCTCTCTCCTCAGGCCTCCTCAGGCAGTAGCCCCTCCCGAAGGGAAAATATGCTAATGAGGCACTGCTTGTAGTACCAATGAAGGGAAAATATGCTAATGGCTGTGGCTTGTGGCACCAATGAATGGGCCACATGCAAATGAGGTATGGCTTGGTGCA
>CACVCL010034738.1:0-21497 GCA_902729485.2 Mus minutoides
AATTTTGCAACATACACTCCGGGTGACCCAAATGTCTAACTGTAACATAATGGAAAATACCAAATTCATGTATGAGATGGCCATAAGTTAAATGGGGAAGCCTACATCTTGTTAGACACATTACCCCATATTCACATTCTTTCACATGTCATTGACATTTAAATTGTAGGACCTCAGAATCAGTCTTCCTGTCATCTTTTGACTTATTTATTTTCCTGGGCCTTGAATTTCAGAGAAAGCTCTCCAGAGGCAATTCAGGGAGGCAGATACTGATGAATTGGACGTGCTTGGATTTGAATGTAAAAGGCCTCTAATAAATATGGTGGAACACTTGGTACCCAGATGGTGGTACTATTTTAAAATTTGGGGGGACCTGTAATAGGTGAAGACTGGTAGCAAGTACGTCACTGATCACAGGTTTTGAGAGGTATAGCCTGGCCCCATTCTGGTTTCTGGTTTCTGATTCTGTTACAACCATGGGACCTGTCATAAACTCTGCCAGGCCTTCACCACTGATAAGCTGTGACTTGGGGAATCCAATCAGTCCATCCTTTCTTAGGGTGTTTATGTCCAGTACTCTGCCACACAACAGGAAAAGCAAGAAGTGGGGTTGCTGCTATGCTGGGAGCTGCACCACATAGCTGGTAGGCTTTTACTGGGTTGTAGGAGAAGCATGAATGAGTTTTGAGCTGTGGCTTTGTGAAGCCCCAGAGTCCTGCAAGCAGAGCTTAAAGACAGTTCTAAAAGTGCAGGAGAATGAAGGGAGAGTGTGGGCAGTGAACATTGTTCGAAAGATTCAGAGGGGAACAAAAGTTCTACTGAGAACTTTGCCAGGAGCCATTCATATTATACTGTGGGAAAGAATTGGAAATATCATTCCTGTGTCCTGAAAGATTTTTGTGAGGTGGAATTCAGAAGTAATAGGATAATTGGTAAGGGAAATTTCAAGACAAATGTAACATTCAGTCTCTACCGCTGTCTAGAACCAGATTTATAGTGAGAGATGAGAGAAAGTGGAGCAGAAAGATGTGAAAACCATGCATGCTAGGAAGGAAAGGGATATGTGCACAGCATAGTTTTGGGCAAAGCAGAGATCCCATTAGGAAGACTGGCCTAAAGAGAACCCTCGCACTGTCCTCTGCGGTGGCAGCATGAACGGTTGCCAATGAAGGAAGCATCCTTTTGGTTCCTCGACATTGACATAGAAGGTTACAGTCATGATAGAAAGTCGTCCCTCTTGTGGCTCATCTTCATCTAGAGCTTGTAGCCTGGTTTGGCATTGTCCACAGGATGCTTCTTTTACTAGCATGCAGGATGTATGGAAGCTTGCACCAAGGTTTTAGAAAGCTCCTGTGGTAATCTGTCTCCAGACAGATGAGCTTCTTGGTGGGTCAAACTTGGAGCTGTGAGTTAAAGGCAACAGTACCATGTTGTTGGAGATAGTAAGATTCTTGAGGAAGTGCATCAATGAATGTAGATTTCTCTAGAGAGAGTGTATGCATGGTGTTGCTCTCCCCAGGGTGGGAGACATCTGTAGCCCATTCATCTGTGACCCAGATGATTTTAACATGAGTTTTTGATATCAGACATGTTGCTATAGGTTTGCTGTTTGCCCTTCTGAGTTTCGACTTGCTTTGAGCTAATCTATCTCTTATATGCCTATTTTATTTCCTTTGGGAATGGTGGTGTTTTCTTAGTTATCATTGCACTATGGAAGTTAGGGCAGAGTAAATGCTATTCCCTTAAGGTTTTTCCCTTGGGTAGCCCCTTACTGCCAGAAGAAAATTTTCTAATACCAGTCCTCAGTCACTTCATTTTAACTCTGAAAATATGGAAAGTATCTATACTGCTGTAAAAGACTTGAGAGGTATGTAGGTAGAAGGTGTGATTAGCTTTTCATTAGTTACTTAATTCATTCATTTACTTACAAGAGAGTTAATGCCCATTATAACTCAATCATTGGCTATAGAGAGTTGAGCTAAGCAGGTGCTACTCTTTTTTTTTTTTTTTTTTTTTTTTGAGATAGGGTTTCTTTGTATAGTCCTGGCTGTCCTGGAACTCACTTTGTAGACCAGGTTGGCCTCGAACTCAGAAATCAGAGCTATCTGTCAAATTAAGAAATAATACAGTACATAATAATACCATAAGGGATGCAACTGTGTCCTCAATGGGTTGGTTCTGGAAACCAGTATGGGGTGATGAGGGGATAAAGCAAGCACAGGAAATCTGCGATTGGGTGGGCTATCCGCTCTCTGATGGAGCAGCACTGAAGATGCACAGCCATCAGAATGCCAGAAGGAGGAGGTAGGGCGGCTCTGTAGGGAGCAGTCTCAAACTGCAGGCATCCAGAAGAGTCAGCTGCAGTGTGTAGTTTTTCTACACACTGGTCAATGTTTTGTAAACTCTCATACATGGACCAGAGGAAGGCTTTACTGCTCTTCAGAACCATTCCTGGAGGAAGGCGTTACTGGTTCCCATGGATCTGAACCATCAAGAGTTCTTGGCATGGAAAGAAAAATAACCTATGCTTAGAGAAGAGAATCATGGAAAACAGTTTGGGGAGTTAAAGTCACTGAATGAGCTTTCTCAACAGACATGTCATTTAATTAAGCCTACAAGGGGAATCAGCTGTTACTTAGTTAGACCAAGCTCAAAGGAACAAGGCTATGGAAGATACATGAGGAGCCTCATGAAAGGAGAGTAAAATGGGGTTGGATGGTTAAAGTGGGGATGGATAAGGGAGAGATAAGGGTGGAGGTAGGAACAAAGCCAAAGGCAGCTTTATAGACTGTGCACGATTGCATTTCACCTGTATTATATTCTGCGTCACTGAAAAAAGGTAAGGAGGAATTGAGCTGAAGACAGTCCAGTTGTCTTCAAAGAGTATTATTCATGCTGGCTGCTGCTGAGTTGCTACACACAGGAAAATCTGTGGTAGTTAGGGCTTTTTTTAATATATTTTTTTTATTTCACATTAGTCCTAAGAACACTTAAGTACATTCAGTTCAGTTTGCATTCCTGGAGCAAAAGGGATGAATGCCATAAGGAATGCTAACCTACACGGTAAAAGCGTTTTATGTACTTGGCTCATCCACCACTTCCTGTTTCCTGGAGACCAGAATTTAATTACTGTTTTCTATAACCACAAATGACAAGCTGTATTTAACTGAAAATCCTTCACTTTCTGGGTATAAGGCAGGATCTGGTTTTGTTGGAGTTGTTCTCTAATGCTTGAATGATTTTTCCGGTTGGCCTGATAGTTGAGTGTAGTGTGTAGTTTTGTGCCTTTTGTTACAGTGTACAGAACTGGGTTTATTGTTAATGTGTAGGACTGTGCTTTCAGTAACAGTGTGCAGATCAGTGCCCTTTCTCACAGTCCTTACCAAACTCAATGTGTGGTAGTAGGAAAACCAATATTCAAGATTAGAAAAGAAGCCAGAAGAAAGGCATCAATGAAGCAGAGCGTTTGTAGCCTTAGTAACAACTTCAGACATAGAAACAAAAATTAAATAAAAATATTTTATTATGCATAATAATATCTTGATCTGAAGATAATAGACTTTTTTGAGGGTACTGAACACAGTTAATAGTGAATGACATGCTAAAGCTAGTTGGGTTTTTTGGGGGGTATACTCTGAACAGAGGCAAGGATGTCAGAGTGAGTGTGTGCATGTGTTTGTTTTGTGTGTGTGTGTGAGTGTGTGTGTGTGTACAAGGGTAGAAACTGCCTGAAGGTCATTCTGCTAAATTATATTAGATTTATTTAGACATTCACCAGAGTTTCTGATGTGTACTAGAGGGGAAAGAAAATCCAGATGTAGTGGACCATAAGTAACTCAAGCTGCTGTTGATTGCACTCATACTATATCCAATGAAATTAGTTTTTCATTGGTTGTCATGGTTTTAGAACATTATTATGTGAGAGCTAGGGTAATCTCTAAATGTAACTTGGTGTGTTTTTCTGTTTTAAAAACATTTTTTGCTTTTTAACATATTATATTATTTTATGTGGTAAATTTTATGTTCTTTATGAATAATTTTTTCAGATTAAAACTGCAAATTACCCTTTTCCTGTTCTTCCTGCCAAGTTCCATATACTCCACTTGCTCTCTTAAGAAGATCATTTATAAAAATGTTTTCTGTATCCTTGTCTATATAAGAATGATGTCAGTGTTTCTAAGTGCTAACAAATATAATGTTGAGTATTCAGAATATAGAACAGTAGGACATCCAGGGTTATTAGCCAATATTATTATTATTTTCATGAAATTAGTTCTTCTTGTGCATATCAAAATATTATTTTATAGAAACAGGAAGTAGCCATTGTAGAAAGTCCATGCAGGACATTGTTCCCTTAGAATAACAGTATACACAGCATAACATTTCACTTTTCACTTAACAACATAAGGACTGGAATTCAGGACCCTGCACTGAAGAATCAAAACATTCCTCTACTTTCCATAAAGCTTTGGTATATCTAACTGTTAACCTTTGATCGTTAACTTCCCTCCCTCCCTCTTGCGTCCTTCTCTCCTTTTCTTTCCACTCTTCCTTCATATATATATATATATATATATATATATATATATATATATATATATATATATTTCTCTCTGTGTATCATGTGTATATGTGTTCCTATGTGTATGCAGGTATGTTTGGAGTCTCATGTATGTGAAGACCAGAAATTGGGATTCTTCTTCAACCTCTCACCCCAGTTTCCAATTTTGGAGATAAGAATTGCTCACTGAGACAGGAATTCGCTTATTCAACTAGACTGGCTTGCCAGAACACTTTAAGGATTCTCTTGTTTATGCTTCCCTGGTGATGGGATTACATATAGTCACCACCACAAACATCATTTGATGTGTATTCTGAGGTTCTGATGTTAGGTCCTTAGGCTTGCATGGCAAGCACATTACCCACTGAGCCACCTCACCCAACCCCTTCCTTTCATTTTCTTAATCTTCAGCCTGGCCTGGGCCTTAGTAGAACTCGTTACATAGCCCATTTTCTTCAAACTTGCAATCATACTTCCTTAGCTTCTCACCTGCAGGATTGCACTATGTTTAACCATGCCTGGCTTTGGATGAGCTTAGTAAATGGGCACTTACTGAACATTTGTATTTTAAAAATCAAGATATAGTTTTAGTTCCTAATGTAATTTTACCATTCTCAATGGATTGTTTTGGTCTAGTTAGAATGCACATGACTCTTAAAAATATCACTTACATTTGTTAAGGCTTCATCTAATAATTGTTAGGAGATTCACTTCAACTGTTTATCTTTGGTATAATTCTACTTTAAAGTGCAAAATGGTTGGTTATTCCATTGTTCCAGTGGCTCTAGCTAAGTTATCATTCTAGAGTATGGTGCCTCTATGATAACTGAAGCACAATACCCCTTGGAGCTTATGAATGAATTATCTATGGAGTTTTGATACCTGAAAACTTGTTTCAGGGCCCCTATACTAGAACTTGCCCATCTTCTTTCCCTTTGTTACAATGACACTCTGCAACTATAGTGACTACTTAGTATTGGTGAGTCAAGACCCCCACAATCTGTACTGAACACTTCTCTTGCAAATATATTGCCTTCAAGTGTCAGAATATTGTCTTATTTGTACCTCAACATTCTGCAGCTTTCACTTTTCCTTTGTTCCAGGTTACTTAATTTTATGTTCTAAGGCTCGGTACTTCTCTCTATCCTCATGTATTTGGCTTCGGTTTTCTATTCCTCATACATCTACATGGACCCACTGACTGTGGTGTCAATCTGCATAGCCTGCTTTGTACTGTAACTAAGCATAGTGCCTTTATCAACTCTTTTCACAGGTCCCTCACACAGCTTTGTGTATGCATATATATATATATATATATATATATATATATATATATATATATATATATATATATATATATATATATATATATAGTCTATGTGCATAAATCACTGTGGTTAATGATGACAGAACTATGTTGAAGGAAACTTCTGTAATATCTCTTTGCCTGGACATCAGCCAGAAACATTTCTGTAGATAAACAGGTAGCTGCTGGGTGTCCATCAATCATGTGAAGAATTGCAAAAAGTTAAAAACCCTGAGCACACTCAAGAAGTTCTAACTTATTTCAGAACTGGAGAAAGGACTATGTTCACAAGAGGAGAGGACACAAGGGATTGCAGGGTTGCAGGATTGCAGGATTGCAGGATTGCAGCTGCCGCAGTTAGTAGCTGAGGTGGGTCAGCGGTAGACATGCAATGCTATGTAATTACAAGAGAGGCTTTGATGGAGAAGTGAGCTCTAGATGGTCAACCATCCTTGAGGTAAAGAAGTGGATTCGAATTTAGCATGCAAAATATTCAGAACATTCAGTAATATTCTCTATTGAGCCTTAAACCTACTCTTTTTTTAAAACAGTGAAGAAATCCCTGTTTTAAAAATCCCCCGAGGGTTCAGGAGATAAATCAATCCATCAAAGGGCTTGCTTCGCAGGCACTAAGGTTGAGCTCCCTCCCCAGAACCCATGTAAGTAAACCGAGTGTGGCAAGATGTGCTGCGATCTCAGAGCTGGGGATGTAAGCCAGGAACATCTCTGCAGCTTGCTGATCATTAGCCCAGGCTGCTTGGGAAGTTCCAGGCCAGTGAGGGGCTTTGTCTTTAATAAGTACATAATACCCGAGGAGTTTTGTCTGAGATCCTCCTCTGGCCCTTATACCCATGCACACCTGAACATAGATTAACCTGCACAAAATACATATAATATAGTCTGAGACATTCATACTTAAATATTTGTGACATATGATTCTGTTTTTATATGTTTCTGGAAATGTAATCTAATTTTAAGGTTTGTAAATAATTTGGGAACAGTATACTAAATAATACTCATTTAGCAGGTCACTAATAATATCTTATAATGGAAAGTTGTATGACATGGGGTATTTTTATATAAACAAAACAAATATATTTCTCAATCAAGAGGAATATCCGTTCAAGAAATGCAACTTGTGCACAGGAAATATAATGGCATTATTTAGGTTGCCTTTGAATAGTAATTTCTAGTCAACTATAATTTGCCTATAACTTGAATTTATTTGTTATATGTATGTTAGCTCATGCTTATGTAGAAATTTTGCAAGGGCTCTTATATACATCTAGGTTATTTTGTTATTCTATAGAACAATTAAACTTCATATATGCAAATAAAGTTAGGTTATATACATTTGAAGGAAAATTAGTTGAAATGATAAATTTGTTTACCTTTTTTGTTCCCATTCACCATGCTGGCAGATGTAATAAAGAAATATGTCATTAATTTCAGGTTGTGAGAAGAGCAGTATTTTGGGTTTTTGTCAAGGATAATATCGTCTTTGAATTGTTATGGATTGGAGATTATATGCGCTTGAGATAAGAGAGGCCATTTAAATTTGTATGCTTTTAAAGGATCTACCATTGCATTTGCCTGGTATCTATGGACTTCTAAGTGCCACCAATTGGAAGTTTTTCAGAAATGCTGATTCCTGCATCCGGGAAAATGAAAAAAAAATCTTTATTTTGGATAAGGTTATGGGAGATTCTCATGCATATCTAAGTTTGGGAATTGTTAACGGCTGTATTTGATATGAGCTTCTCGAAGGCAGAAGGCTTTCTTTCACTGGTAATGACTCAATACTCAGGTTAGCAACCATTGAGTGTGTTGCCTGGTCTGTAGTGCTTGGGAGCTTTACGGTTTTTGTTTGTTTGTTTTTGTTTTTGTTTTCATACAGTACAGCTTTGGATATTTAATGTCTATAGATTGAAATGGACCTTAGATTTCTCATGACAGTAACTCATTTGTTAAGATTAGCTCTGTTTTTGTCCTATTCTACAGCCTTTGGTAATTTCTCATTGGAACAATAGTTGGTCCTCAAAGTGCTTGTGGCAGAAGGCAAAAGAAATTCAGAAAGGAACACAATTCTGAAGGGAGTGTTAGATTTGTTATCTCTTCTGCCAATAGTTCGGTATATGCTAGATGCAGCCGTTCAAAAGTACCTGATTCTTCTCCAAGGTCAAATCCAATGACTAGTTAGGAGAAACTTGTTACATACTTTCTTCAAAATCTTGGTACCACAAAGGTCAGGAGAGTTTATAGATTATTATATGAGCTCCTGAAGATAGTAATCAACTAACTTTATCCATCTCAAGTGTTTCTTCCAAGTGGATTTTAGTACCTAGAGTACCCCAAACCTCTCAAAACAGGACCAGGGACTTCAACAAGTTAAATATACCGAAACTGTACAGATGAACAGTTGTATCAACCAGAATCTGAGTATTAACACCTTCCTGGCTGTGTTATCATAAATCAGCTACTTATTCTCCAACTTCTTTATCCATAATAAGATACATAATGATAACATTTGTTTATGTCTAGGTATGCAGAATGATTTTAGCATTCATATGTTTTAAACATTCAACATAAATTTCAGAGTATGATAAAATCTTAGTAATGTAGGTTACTAAATGTGAAAGAGTTATGGATAGAATGGTGTACTAAAGGTGTAATTTGAAAGAGGAAGACTTGAAATAAGTGAGTGAAATTAATAAGAACACATATTTAATATATTCCTATGTGCAAGGAGATATGAGTTTATGTGTTGTCTAGAAAAAAATCTGAATGAGGTTTGGGCAATTTTACTGGATCTAGTAGAGGTATTACTGGGAAAGCGCAGAGATGTGTAATGCACATGTTTATAGACACACTGCCCATTCTGTGTTCATATGAGTCTGGGTCTCAATGACCCTATGAAATGACAGCTACTTGGTCTCAGTTTTATGTTTTCTGTTTATATATTCCTTTTTTGAGAGGACCCCCCCCCGACAATTCATCTTCCTTCCTGATATTCACCCTTTCAGTAGTGTTTAATCTGTGCAGATCTTTTCATTTAGTGAAGGGAAACTCTTTGGAGGTCTGGGTTTTGCTAAGGGACACTAGCAGCACACAGCAAGTCAGCTGGCATTGTCTACCCTGTGCATTTTTTCTCAGCTTTTGAGATGGACATTAGAAACAGCAATCCTCATCTCTCATAGTAGTGAATCCTATGAATTCTATCAACTATTATTTACCAATAAATAAATTGAGCCACAGGACACAGTAAATTCCTAACAAAGACACAGAGAAAGCATGTTCCAGAGATAAATTGAAAGCCAGGGAACTGAGCTCCTGAGTCGAAGCTCTTAATTAGACTAGCTCAAAGGCTGACTCAAACAAAGGAGGACCATAGTGAAGACTCAAAGCTAAGTGGACCAAACAAGGAAAACAAAGCTTTTATAGTAATTATTAATATTTCCTCAGACTGGAAAGAAAGTGCATCTCTCTACCACTCCCTTGTTTATATCCACACGAGGGCTGCAGGGCAAATGGGAGGGAAGTGGAATATTGGCAAATTCTGATTCTGAGACAGCTCAACCAACATGTTCTGTAAAGAGTGAGGTGGCTTCTCAGAAACACATTTTTGAATCTTTGACTCCTGGGACTTGAATTCTTTCAGGCTTAGTTAAACCTTCACTCTTCTTGGAAGGAAGTTCCCTGACAACCCGTCTTCCTTCTTCATATCCATACTTTAATGGTATTTCCACTGTGCAGATGTTTTCATTTAGTTCATGGTAAATTTTTATTGAATGGCCATTATGCTATAAGGAAACCATTTAATTCTTTAATTTTACCGGATATCTTGGAAAGTTGCTTTAAATATTTAAATGTATTTTTGAACCAAAATATTTAAAGAAAGAAAGTTCTTCCAGCCACAGATTGTTTCCTGTGCTTGCCTGAGAGTGGAAATGTTAAGAATGGCGGCCCTGAGTGATGCCACAGCAGTGTTCATACACAGCCTTGTCTCGTCGGCTAACATATTCCTTGTTTACTTAGGATGTCAAATACACCAATACCAAATTTAGGTTAAGTTATGATTTTTTTACTCAAGCATTAAGAATATTGATTATTTCTAGCCAAGAAGAACTATGTAGGACTAAAAATAATTACACTTAACTGGAAACAATTATCAAGAGTCTTGGTTTTAAGAAGAATAGATTTATAATATAAGTTGGTGTGTGTATGTGTTTAGCCTCTCTGTACATAAGTATCTTGTCTGATGAATGGTGCTATATTTTAATTGGAGTTTTAAATTTATCAAATAGTTGAACAAATGTATTTAAATTACAGTTAAATTAATATACCTAACACTATAGCCCTGAATGGTGAAAATATATATATATATATATATATATATATATATATATATATATATATATATATATCACACACACACACACACACACACACACACACACACACACACACACACACACACATATATATATACCCTGTGTTCTAAAAGAAGGTGTTGAATTAGCAATTAATCATTAAGTTTAACTAATATGAAAAAACCTTCAAGGCATTAGTAAGCACATAAAATACTCAAATTCACTAATATTTTTAAATTTTTCATGTATTGATTTACTTTACATTCCAATCACAGCTCCCCTCCTCCCAGTTACCCCTCCTACAGCCCCTTCCCCTATGACCCCTCCCCTTCTCCTCTGATAGAGGGAAGACCCCCCTCTGGGTATCATCCCACCCTGTCACATCAAGCTCCTGCAAGACTAGGCACATTCTCCCACTGAGGCCAAAGTGGACCAGTTAGGGGAATGGGATCCACAGACAGGCAACAGATTCAGGGACAGTTTCTGCTCCAGTTATTGGGGGATCTCCATGAAGACCAAATTGCATATCTGATATATATGTGCAGGGGGCCTAGGTCCAGCCCATGCTTGCTCTTCGTGTGGTGGTTCAGTCTCTGAGAGCCCCAGTAGGGGCAGGTTAATTGACTTTGTTGGTCTTCTTGTGGACTCCTGATCCCTTCCTGGTTCACCAATCCTTCTAACTCTTTGACAAGACTTCCCAAGAGCCATCTAATGTTTGGCTCTGGGTTTCTGCATTTGTTTCCATCAGCCACTGGGTGGAGCCTCTCAGAGGACAGTTATGCTAGGCTCTTGTCTGCAAGTATAAGAGAGTATCATTAATAGTGACAGAGATTCGTGGTTGCCCATGGGATGCGACTCAATTTAGGCCAGGCATTGATTGACCATTCCCTCTGTCTCTGCTATATTTTTGCCCCTGCACATCTGGTAGGCAGGACACATTTTAGATTGAAGGTTTTGTGGGTGAGTTGCTGTCTTTGTCCCTCCACTGGGAGCCTGTCTGGCTACAGGAAGTGGCAACTTCATTCTCCGTACCCAGACATCTGGGTGTCTCAGCTAGGTGCTGAGGAGCATAGGAGCTTCTCTCATGATACAGCTTGTGTTTTCAACATAGTTCTCATTCATGTATGAGCCAAAGGGAATTCTTTAAGTCAGTCCTTCTGAATTCAGAGGTTTGCATGGGAGGATCTATTTCTGTGGTTGCCGTGTTTTCTATCTGAGAAATGAGAAGTGAATCAGCTTATCCTGGTGCAGTACCATAGATCCTGTTGAAGACCTGAGACCCCAGGCCCCCCAAAAGATAATTTGTTCCTCACAGACATTGCTGTAGGTAGCAAGAAGAGAAGGGCAGAGATTGCTCTCTGAAATGCATCTCCCACAAGAGAGATGAGGTTAGGTTAGTTGTTGTCTGGCAGTGGGGGCCTTTGTAAACATCCTGATATTAGGAAAGTCTAACTTTAAGCAAGGGATGCGGACAAAGAGTTCATCTGTCAGTCCCATGGGGGCTACGTCGTTAGGACCTGGGAATGTTACGGAAATGTGTTCCAGGGAGACTGACATCTCTATTCTAACGTTCTAAAAGGTCTGCAGGTCTGCAGGAAGAAAGACAGAGTTGTCATTGCAAGCGGCACACTGTACAAGCGTCATGGAAGAGTTTGGAGCAAATTAGCTGCTAAACGCTTTCAAATGTTTTAGACATTTTAGAGGCCCAGGAACACTTTAGTATCTCCTTGTAATATCTAGAAGATGTGATTTCTTGGGGGAAACTTGCTTCTTACTGGGAGCTTGTACCTATTATAGTGTTAATATATATGTGCTGACAAGGAAGGCCTGTGTTTGCTCTGTAAAATCCAAGGATCCCTTTGAACTTGGGGCTCAGTACAAATTTGAAATGGAAATAAAATCTTAAGGGTTATCAGTGAACTAATTTCTGTGTCAGAGTTAGGTCTTAAAACCTGCCCTTTGCATCCTCCAGTAGGTTAGAGCAATATGTGGATTTAAGCTATTGAGTAGGGATGTAGGGATTTTTTAAAATTTTTATTTATTTATTTATTGGTTTTTCGAGACAGGGTTTCTCTGTGTAGCCCTGGCTGTCCTGGAACTCACTTTGTAGACCAGGCTGGCCTCTAACTCAGAAACCTGCCTGCCTCTGCCTCCCGAGTGCTGGGATTAAAGGCTTGCCCAGCTTGAGTAGGGATTCTTAGGGCTACAGTTCCATGTGTTAGGAACAACAGCATTGCATTTTGGAGGTATAGATTGTAAAGTGTGGTATATGCCATGTGGGTATGTACCCTGAGATGAACCAGCACATTACTATATAGTTAGATTTTATAAAAGAATCCTACACAATAATCTTTAAGTTTGTGTTCATAATTAAAGAAAAAAAGAAGAGCAAGAGAATGCCAAATTTTAAGAAATATTTTATTAGGAAAGTTTTTTTATGGTAGATATACTGGCGTACAGTCACCACTTTTTGTTTGTTGGTTGAGAGTCTTCTCTGACAGCAAGGTTGGCATGGAGCTCACACAGATCCACCAGCCTCTGTGCCTGAGTGCTGGGATCAAAGGTGTGTGCCACCATACCCAGATGAGCTACCTCTTAGAAGGTGGTTTTTGGCAATGTCTTTGTTTTTGGTTATTACTGTCCAAGTACAGTTCTTATTTACCTCTAAGAGACATCATTGTAATAATCCTTTCCTGTTTTCTTTACCTTTAATCACTCCAGGTGAAGTGAATTTTACTGTTTAAACTATGGTATTTAACAAGCTCCTGCAATCCCACCACCACCGCCCACTCAGCCTTTCTCTTCTGCTCCCTGAAAGTCCCCTGTAATAAATTCTTCATAAAACATAAACCATGTTCCTTCCTGTTCTTTAGTGTTTTCTAAGTCCCCGAAACTTTTTTGCTCTTTTGAAATAGTTTCTTATTTTATTTTAATATAGTATACATTATTCATGGATTAATTCCAATTATCTTTCTTGTGGTGGTCTGATAAATTTCAGCGAGGATTTATTAATGTATATGCTGCAAGGTTCCGTGAGTTTATAGCAGATTGGATGCTTTGTCATAAAATAGCTCATTTACGTTCATGTTGGTCTGTCTGTCCAGATTGTAAATATCTTCCGATGTGCCTTTTCTCCTAGTGTGTGAAGGTCACATGCACGGATATGGGTCACACAGGCGGTGACACTAAGAACTTCGTAGAGCAGTGTTACAGTTTCATCTGTGTGAATGTAAGTAGTACACAGAGTTGGCTGGAGGCATTTGAGACCTGAGCAAACAATGTCAGAGAGTGCACCTTGCTCGACCCTTGAGACCTGAGCAAACAATGTCAGAGAGTGCACCCTGCTCGACCCTTGTGCAACAGAAGATTTTGACAGATTAGTTGTGCTAGTCACTATCTGATTTAAAATTGTATTTTTTTTCTTTACCATTTTAAGTAGGAAAACATAATTTTATGAACCCAGTTCCTATGATGAGATGCAAGCATTGCTTCCATTGGCAGTAATTTTAATTTTCCATCAGTAAAATAGTTACATAAGTTCAACCCAGGATATAGTACAAATCTTAATATGTGTAAAATATGGGTATCTTTTAAACCGGTTTAATGTTAATTTTGATAAATACATTGAATAGCATGTAAAGTTTATCTCCCTGTGAGTCAACTTCTATTTGGTAAGAGCTTCCTTTCACATTCTCTTATTTTCTTGTCTTTGAGGTTTTGTCCTCTGACAGTCAAGAAACCAGGAAGTTACTGAGTATACTCGAAAAGAACAGCCTTCCTCTTCTGTATCCTGTAGTTGTTGTTCTGGTGAGTAAGTATGTCCCTTCTCTCATTGAGCTCTGCTTCCTTCTTCATAACTTAATGTTCATTTCCTTGAAAAAGATTGCATTCAATTGAGAGTGTCCACCAGCATGCAGAAGACTTCAGAGATCTTAGATTGATTTTTCTGCTGACTTGTGCCTTTGTGGCTGTGGTCACGTGGCTCAAAGATATTGGGAAACTAGTTGATTCCACTAGCAATCAATTTATTTATCCTAACCAAAATATAAAACTATGTGGCCAAGCTGACTTGTTAAGCTAATATCTAAGAACTATATTTAGAGTGTTCAACAGAAGCAATTGAGTGAGTGGTTGAAGAGAGTATGTAGAAGAATGGCCTGGGCCTATTTGGAGACAATACACACACACACACACACACACACACACACACACACACACACACACATTTTTAGTGACTGAAGAATATGTTGACTTAAGAATTCACTCAGGAAAAAGATCAGAATCCATGCTGGCCTAACTAGCTAAGAAATGGGGCCTGAAATTTGTAATACTTTTTATCCTGTGGAGAGGGCATCCAGACAGTCTCAGAAATACCTAGTTCTGTAAATTCAAGCCTATTGTGTAGTATGGGAGCTCAATTCTTGTTAGGTAATTGGTAACATAGGTAAGATGTTAACATAAAACAAAGACAAAACTTTGTATTAAACAAAACTCTAATGTGATCAATGACAGAACAAGCAAGTTGGGTAGAGTGGGATTAGTTCATTCACTGGCAAAGTGTGTTTGATTATGTGCCCTAAAGATAGGCTCTAAGGTGCAGCTAGTATGGAAACCCATCACGTGAGCGATTTCCTGAGCAACATTGAATGTTTTAGGGAGGTTATGGAATCAACACAATGGTGGAACACTGCAGTGCTTTGAGGGTGGAAGGACATATTTGAAGTCCTGGGTTGAGCCCTCTATTCCGTATTTTTTTTCTTTATTCTAACTCTTTTTTTTTTCCTTTACTCATTTATTTATTTATTATTAGAGAATTTCTTCATTTCAAGTGTTATCCCATAAGTCCCCTATACCCTCCCTCCGTCCTGCTCCCCTACCCACCCCCTCCCACTACTTGGCCCTGGCATTCCCCTGTACTGGGGCATATAAACATTGCTAGACCAAGGGGCCTTTCTTCCCCTATAATGGCCAACTAGGCCATCTTCTAATACATATGCAGCTAGAGACATGAGCTCTGGGGGTTCTGATTAGTTCATATTGTTGTTCCATCTATAGGGTTGCAGATCCCTACAGCTCTTGGGTACTCTCTCTAGCTCCTACATTGGGGACCCTGTGTTCTGCCCTATAGATGATTGTGAGCTATCTTCATTTGATCTTCACAGGTGAGATGCCGAGTCTCACCTATTCAGTCTAGTAAGATGAAGACACCAATGCCTTTGCTCCTTAAGATGCTGAACCTTGAGCTCCATTTTCCTGCGTGTAGAATTGAAGCTAATACCAGGTTGTATAGATTAGCATGAATCAATGCAGAAAGTAGCTCCCACCCTGCATTGGGCCCTTAGCAAGCCTGCAGTGCTGCCTTGTCCTGTGGTACTTGTCTGACTTCACTTCTTTCCACTCTGGATAGGATGGTTCAAAGTTCACTTCAATTACTTGTACCTGTTTCCAAGCTCTGGTCACATTTTCCACCTTTGTCCTGGCTACTTCCATTGGAATACCTTTCTCTTCAGATGTAGTATCTCAGCTATCTCATGGTATCTCTAAGCTAACAGCTTCCATGCCACAACTGTCACTTTAAGCCACAGGCACAGAGGTGTTGCACTATGAATGAAAGTTTAGCTAATTATTCACCGAGTTACTAGAAGTATAGGAATAATATGATTGTAAAATTCATTAAAATGACTTTAAGTCTAGATAGGCTATACTTTAAACTTTAAAGGAAAACTGTGTATACATGTAGTGTGGTCGTTTATAATGTGTATATAAATGAATAGGTATATAAGCATATACACATTTTGTTTAACAGGAAAGATGGTATGTATTAAAAGCCTTAGAAGCCATTCTTTCACTTTGCTTCCTTCTAAGTTAACTTGCTGGGGAACCAACACAAAAATAAGCTTTTGTTTGATTTTTAATGAGGATTTAAGTTAAATGACTCCAAACTCTGAGACTAGACCAAAACGTATCTGACCAGGTGCTTTTACTCATCACAAATAGGTTCTAAAATTATAAGTTATAGAGGGATATGTATTTTTCCTTGGAACTAATGTGGTTCAATAGATATAAAATTTAACAAGGTTTCACGAAGCCCAGGCTTGTTTTACAGTCACTGTGCTGCCAGGAACAACCATTAACTCTTAACCTTCAAGTGTGGTGATTACAGGCCTGGAGGCTCCACCCGTTCTGGTCATACTTCAATGCTTACAGTACTGTTTAGCACTAGATGAGATGTTATAAGGGCTATCAACCTCCAATTTGATTCTAGTTGAGAAAGTTGTCATCTACGTGCTGTTGAGGTCAAATATTTATAGAAAAAGGAAGCAGGCCGTCAACTAAACTAGGGCATTTGACGAAAGCATTAGTGGATAAATTTAAAAAAATTGTTTTCATTAATTAAATAATGACGTGTTTAGTGTGTGAATATGCATGTGTCAGTGTGTGTGGGTGTACAGATACAATGTACATGCACATGTGCATGTACATATAGGTCAGAGGATAACTTATGGACGTGGATTATCTCCGCCCCCATATTCTGGGGTTTGAACTCCTGTCGTGCTTGGTGCCTTCCTCTACACAGCCATCTCGGTTTTAAGAGGTAATTGTTGGCATTGGGATTAGTAATGAGGAAGCTCACATTTTCTCATATTGCGAATGAGATACAGAATAATCCTTCGAAATTTCTTGGTTTCTGTCATCAAAGGGACAATCAAATTTTGAGTTGATAATATTTAGGAAATTACTGACTGAAAGGAACAAAGATTATGTTCCTGATTTCTTGGTAGAGTCTATTGAATTTTATTTTAGATTTTTTTGCAAGTCTTTATTATTTAATTAAAAACCCTCAGAAATGTTAGGATATCTTTAATGCTGGAGATTTTTATTATTTAGGATAAACTGGATACGCAGTCTCTACTCTTAAGATTCAGCTGAAGGAGGGGACAAAATTTCCATATAAAGACAAGGGAAAAATAAAGAATTTTGGGAAAAATTAAGAAACTTAAGAAAATAAATTTGTTGTTTTCTTTTTTAAAAACTTGTTTTTTTTCCATAATCTTTTAAATGTAATCTTGCAGATATTGTATAATAATACATTATTAAAGGCTTCATTTCAAGTGGTCATTTTTCTAAACCTGTAAGTTTAGTTCTCTAAAATTTTATTTTGTTAAAACTTTGATGTTCAAAATACTGTCCGGGATCATCTATTTGGTCACCATTTTTTCCCTTTTATTTGTTTTTACATTGGCCTTCTTTGACAAAGTCTTGTGTTGATAACGACATTGTTTAAGGAATAAGCTTACATTAGATTATTATGTTTTTTATTTTTTGAGAACTTCATTTGCTGTACTTTGACCACCGTCTCATCATCTCATCCCTTCCTACCCAAATTTAAGATTAAGTTTTTCTTCTTTTTCCACCAAGTTCAATTCCTGTTGTCCAACTAGTCTCAGGATTGGGGCCAGCTCTACTGTGGTCACAACGTTGAAGCAACTGACTGTCCCTTGTGTAGTTATTATCAAATGCTAATAGCTTTTCAGCCAGCAGGGAGATCAAGAGTTCTCTGACCCCCACCTTACTGTCCTGGAAGCAAGTATTACTTTTATCATCTTAAAATCTTCATTTTTTCATGTTTAACAATGTATTTTTACCATAAACCAGATATTGTTGGTAATACTGGCTAGGTAATTAAAACAGATATTTGTATTAAAAGTAGAAAAAGATTATTGAGAAGAATAATTCACAGTGCTGTGTTTTAATGAATTTCTGTGCATTTTGGATGCTGTTTATTGTTCCATACAGTCTTTTTAAATGACTTTTAGAAAGACATCATCTCTTACTACTACTAAAAATAAGCATGTCTCTCAAAAGGACAATATTCTCTACATGGAAGAAAATACACTATTATACATTAGTGCACATAAAAGGATTCACCATTTAAGTTTTGCAGGAAGAAAAGTCATAAATACATCTTAAAATTAAGTGCTTTCTTTCTCAAAACATTAAGTAAGAATATGCTTGAATTTCCTTTTGAGATGTGATTTTTGTTTTTTCATTTGTTTTGCATATGCACTGTATACAACAACAGCACAATTCTTATTATTTTCATATATCTACATAATTGTGCATTCAATCCCACCAGCAATGGAGGAGTGTTCCTCTTTCTCCACATCCTTGCCAGCATCTGCTGTCACCTAAATTTTTTGATCCTAGCTATTCTGACTGGTGTGAGGTGGAAACTCAGGGTTGTTTTGATTTGCATTTCCCTCTTGATAAAGGATGTTGAACATTTTTTTAAGTGCTTCTCAGCCCTTCGGTATTCCTCAGTTGAATATTCTTTATTTAGTTCTGTACCCCATTTTTTAGTGGGGTTATTTGAATTTCTGGAGTTCAGGTTCTTGACCTCTTTGCATATATTGGATATTAGTCACCTATCAGATTTAGGATTGGTAAACTTTCTTTCCCAATCTCTTGGTGACCTCTTTTTGTCTTATTGACAGTGTCTTTTGTCTTACAGAAGATTTGCAATTTTAGGAGGTCCCATTTGTCAATTCTTGATCTTACAGCACAAGCCATTGCTGTTCTGTTTAAGAATTTTTCCCTGTGCCCATATCTTTGAGGCTTTTCCCCACTTTCTCCTCTATAAATTGCAGTGTCTCTGGTTTTATGTGGAGTTCTTTGATCCACTTAGACTTGAGCTTTGTACAAGGAGATAAGAATGGATCAATTCACATTCTTCTACATGATAACTGCCAGTTGTGCCAGCACCATTTGTTGAAAATACTGTCTTTTATCCACTGGATGGTTTTAGCTCCCTTGTCAAAGATAAGGAGACCATAGGTGTGTGGATTCATTTCTGGGTCTAGAATTCTATTCCATTGATCTACCTATCTGTCGCTGTATCAGTACCATGCAGTTTTTATCACAATTGCTCTGTAGTACAGCTTGAGTTCAGGCATGGTGATTCCCCCAGAGGTTCTTTTATTGTTGAGAATAGTTTTTGCTATCCTAGGTTTTTTGTTATTCCAGATGAATTTGCAAATTGCCCTTTCTAACTCATTGAAGAATTGAGTTGGAATTTTGATGGGGATTGCATTAAATCTGTAGATTGCTTTTGGCAGGAGTTTGACTATTTTAATCCTGCCAATCCATGAGCATGGGAGGAATTTCTTCACAGACTTGAAATTCTTTTCATACAGATCTTTCACTTCCTTAGTTAGAGTTACAACAAGGTATTTTATATTATTTGTTACTATTGTGCAGGGTGTAGTTTTCCTAATTTCTTTCTCAGCCCGTTTATCCTTTGTGTAGAGAAAGGCCACTGATTTGTTTGACTTAATTTTATATCCAGCTACTGTGCTGAAGCTGTGTATCAGGTTTCAGAGTTCTCTGGTAGAATTTTAAGGGTCACTTATATATATATGATCATATTATCTACAAATAGTGATATTTTGACTTCTTCCTTTCCAATTTGTATCCCCTTGATCTCCTTTTGTTTTCGAATTGCTCTCTCTAGGACTTCAAGTCCTATATTGAATAGGTAGGGAGAAAGTGGGTAGCCTTGTCTAGTCCCTGATTTTAGTGGGATTGCTTCCAGCTTCTCTCCATTTACTTTGATGTTGGCTACTGGTTTGCTGTATATTTCTTTTATTACGTTTAGGTATGGGTCTTGAATTCCTGATCTTTCCATGACTTTTTACCATGAATGGGTGTTGGATTTTATCAAATGCTTTATCAGCATCTAATGAGATGATTATGTGATTTTTTTGTCTTTGAGTTTATTTATATAGTGGATTACATTGATGGATTTTCGTATATTGAACCATCCCTGTATCCCTGGGATGAAGCTTACTTGGTCATGATGGATGATCATTTTGATGTGTTTTTGGATTTGGTTTGTGAGGATTTTATTGAGTATTTTTGCATCGATATTCATAAGGAAAATTGGTCTGAAGTTCTCTTTCTTTGTTGGATCTTTGTGTGGTTTCGGTATCAGAGAAATTGTGGCTTCATAGAATGAATTGGGTAGAATTTCTTCTGTTTCTTCTTTGTGGAATAGTTTGAGGAAAGTTGGAATCAGGTCTTCTTTGAAGGTCTGATAGAACTCTGCACTAAACCCTTCTGGTCCTGGGCTTTTTTTTTTTTTGGTTGGGAGACTATTAATGACAGCTTCTATTTCTTTAGGGGAAATGGGACTGTTAACATCATTAATCTGGTCCTGGTTTAACTTTGGTACCTGTTATCAGTCTAGGAAGTTGTCCATTTCATCCAGGTTTTTCAATTTTGTTGAGTATAGTCTTTTGTTGTAGGATCTGATAATGTTTTGGATTTCCTCAGGATCTGTTGTCATGTCTCCCTTTTCATTTCTGATTTTGTTAATTAGGACACTGTCCCTGTGCCCTCTAGTTAGTCTGGCTAAGGCTTTATTTAGGTTGCTTATTTTCTCAAAGAACCAGCTCCTTGTTTGGTTGATTCTTTGAATAGTTCTTTTTGTTTCCACTTGTTTGATTTCGGTCCTAAGTTTGATTATTTCCTGCCATCTACTCCTTTTGGGTCAATTGCTTCCTTTTGTTCTAGAGCTTCTAGGTGTGCTCTCAGGCTGCTAGTGTATAATCTGTCTTGTTTCTTTTTGGAGGCACTCAGGGCTATGAGTTTTACTCTTACGACTGCCTTCATTGTGTCCCATAAGTTTGGGTATGTTGTGGCTTTCTTTTCATTAAACTCTAAAAAGTCTTTAATTTCTTTCTTTATTTCTTCCTTGACCAAGGTATCATTGAGTAGAGTGTTGTTCAGTTTCCACATGAATGTTGGCTTTCTATAATTTATACTGTTATTGAAGATCAGTCTTAGTTTGTGGTGATCTGATTGGTTGAATGGGATAATTTCAATATTTTTGTATCTGTTGAGGCCTGTTATGTGACCGATTATATGGTCAGTTTTGGAGGAGGTACCATCAGGTTCTGTGAAGAATGTATATCTTTTTGTTTTAGGATAAAATTTTCTGTAGATATCTGTTAAATTCATTTGTTTCATAACTTCTATTAGTGTTGTTGTGTCTCTGTTTCGTTTCTTTTTTTTTTTTCAACTTTTATTAGATATTTTCTTCATTTACATTTCAAGTGTTATCCAGAAAGTTCCCTGTATCCTCCCCCCTCCCGGCCCTGCTCCCCTACCCACCCGCTCCCACCCCTTGGCCCCGGCGTTCCCCTGTATTGGGGCATATAAAGTCTGCATAACCAAGGGGCCTCTCTTCCCACTGATGGCC
>CACVCL010034739.1:0-21486 GCA_902729485.2 Mus minutoides
TAACTGCTCTTGGAGATTATTGCCCAAGCAGAGTGAATTGTCACAATAAGCTTCCAATAATAATTATCATTAATGGGTAGAAGTGACAGTAATTTTGGTCCAATATAGTTCTCTGCATGTTTATTTTTAAACTATTAGTGCTATTCAGGAAGGAACTCTTGCAAAGCAGAAACATTTTTGTGGAATTAGTGCTGAATCAGAAGTTCTGCCCGTCAGAACCAGGATATAGCTGCTTGAGGAAGTGGCATACATTTCGTCCGCAGACTTCCAGCTCCTTGCTGACTGGCAATTAGCTTGAAGATGCTAAGGGAATGACAGTTCCTCCTTTTACCTTAACTGCAAAGTCAGTCACAGGAAGAGTACTTGGGGAACAAAAGGTTTGTTTTCACTCAAAGAACTAGGAAAATGGACAAGAACTAAGAAAAGATAGTTTTCGGCCACTTTCCAGTTCTGAGAAATCGTGGGTAACTCTACTATGCTGCATGGAAGTGTTGATCTCTGGCTTCGCAATGCTAAGTACACTGTTTTGGGGTTTTTTTGCAATGCCCATGAAACTAAGGGCTGTTTTGTAACCTCTGTCCTCCATTATTTATTTTAATGTTTTCTGAGGGCCAACACTTTCAATTAAGGAATTGTGTCTTTTGATAGCAGTCACTCATTTTTGAATGCATTGGTTGTTTCCATTAGATAAATGTTATCTCTTTTAAATGTTTTAAAAAGATTCCACAGTCTGTTTTGCTGTGACTGCCAATTGCATTCTTTATTACCAGCTTTGGGGTTGAAAATGTTATTTATAATCATTGAAAGGATCTTTTTTTCATTCTTAAGAAAGTACCCTAACTCTGCCCCCCTTTCACCTGTACAAAGTTAGTCCAAACGATGCTATCAGAGCTTGATTTGAGGAGACATGGCATTTGCAGTGTTCCATCAAGTGTGCACCCCCACCATCACAGGACACTTGCCTTGACCGTCATATCTGCTGATAGCATTGTTTCCTCTTGTTGCATTGAAGGCATTGTGGGGATTTTCCAACTGCTAAGAAGACTCTAGAAGATTGTTGTTCGAAGCCTTGTTCAGCGTTGCTATTCCTTTGCAGCTGAACATGGCAGGAAATGCTAGTTTTGAGACTTTTCTCTCTGTTATGGCGAACTCTCTTTTTATGTTAGTGTTATCCTATCCTACGCCTAACAGAAATAGATACTGACTCAGCTTTATCATTCCTCAACCTCTAAAGGACGAGAAGAGAAGACAATGAGATCTCTTACCAGTGTTTCCATTCCTAGCATTAAAAGGATGCCTTGGAGAGAGACATCCATTCCATTTGATCATCACAAGCTTGCTAATGTAGGTTTCTGTGTGTGTGCATGTGTTTATATGTGCCTGTGCATGTGTGTGTATGTACTCCTGTATGCTTTTACCTTACAATGGTGAGGAATCTAGAACAAAATAACTTTTGATAAACTTACCAGGGTCTTTGTAAAATATAAATTTATCTTCACTAATTACATAGGCACTACTCTTTAAAATTATCCTATTTATAGAAAAAGTGTAAGCATCGCATAGTTTCTTGATGGATATCATGAAGGCAAAGTTTTTATCCACCATTAGCAGTGTCCTTTTAATGTCTGCTGCTTTTAATATGGCATGTTTCCATAGTGAATGTTCAAGAAGCATTTCTAAAATATGGGTAAGTTTATGTTCAAGGGACAAGACTTTCTCAGTGGTAATTGTCCTATTTTTGCTTTCCTACTGAAAAGAAAATTAGTCTAGTCATAGGACAAGATGTGACGTATGTCATGTTTATTTTATATGTTTGTATATTGGGACCAATTGGTATTTTATAGGCAATATAGCTATCTTAGCTGTGCAAAGATATAATTTTTTTAATAAAATCTGGCTCTACTTCTAAGCCACTGTGTCTTCCCACTTGTCTGTATGTGTCTGTATGTCTGTATGCCCGTCTGTGTGTCTGTCTGTGTCCACCAGTGTTCTTAGTAATCCCAGCATGCAATTCCGTTATTCTCATTTGCTCCTGTTTGATGTTTGCTTCCGCTCCTTGCTTACCTCCCTTCCTTTAGAGTTCCCAGGTTTGCAAAACATCTTGTGTCCTCCTCTTCCTGGTTCTGTTCTGTCTGGGTCTTACACAGCACCTCACTTTGACATATTTTCTCTTAACTGGTCTTGGTAAAAGATGATCAACGTTTTCCCTTTGAATGACAACCAAAGAGATCTGCTTCTTTTCTCTTAAATCAGACAGTAGATGATGAGCTGAAATGATGTTTGGGTAGAGCTGTGCAAAAGATTAGGCATACTGGCCCCATCCTATGGGCATCAGCCCAGGGCAGGCAGGACACTGTCTTGCTTTGCTGTGAAATAGATGGCTCTGCACAGATGGACAGACGGAATAGAGATTGTAGACTAGGAGGAAAAAGAGCAATGAAGAAGTTCTTGCATTCGTGCACTGGTTAAATGCAGAAGGCATAAACTAAGGAAGAAAGGAGCTGGGATACCTGAACTAAGAAAACCGGATGGATTCAAAAGAAAGTTCAGAGAGAAAATGAATAGAACCTTGGAGTGAGTTGAGTGTAGAGAGACAGAATAAGTTCATGACAGTGTGGATGGAGCTTGTGTTTAGAACACATCGATTTTGTTTTGAACTCTTTTAATTCTGGGAGCTGAATTTACTTAGCTGGACCTCATAGCAGATATAAAACACAATTGCTCAATATTGTTACTTCTTTCATTAAAGTATGCAAAGAATCACTCCTTGTTCAGACCTCCCAGGCTATGTTTTTGTAAGTAGAAGCAAACATCAACAGAAAGCAAATACGGATAATAGCCCATGAGGTAGCTTGGAGGTGCTCCATTCTGTGTGAGACTCTGAGTCCCCATTGGAGAAAAGGAGAGACTGTATCTTATTCCCACTTCAGATGACAAACCAATCCCATCTTTTCTCCTTCTGGTGAATTCATCCCACATACTCAGTTCCAAATCTCAGAATCCCCTTGTTGAAGCTTGCTTCATGTTTGCTCTCCTGGCAAACATGATAGTGTTATAGTTAGTAATTAGTCATTTCTTGAAATATTTTTAAGCACTAATTATACCTTATCTGGCATTCTGAAAGACTTTCCCAAGGCTCTCTTGTTATTTATCCTTACAATTAACTTTCTGACCTAAAAAATTAGAATAGTGAGCATCAGAATACCTCCTTCATTAATGGAATTATTATTGTATTGGGAGAAAATCCTTCCTAGTAAAACTTTACTTGAGCAAATGTTTATTTAGTACGTGTTATGCCATGCTGCTATCCAGTGCCCTGGGGAAAGAGAAGAAAACCAAGTAAGCACCCAGGCTGCCCGTGGCCTTGTATTTACCCTGGAGACAGACAAGATGGAAGTTACACATACGCTGTTAGAAGTCTATACATTCTAAGTAGAACAAAATTAAGTAGGACTAGAGACATGATGTGCAAAAAGACTAACCAAGTAATTAATGTTGTTTGTTGTTTGTTTGTTTTCCATTTATTAAGATTCTAAGCATTGTGGACAAGGTTGCTCTTCTCTTTGAATGCATGTTTGATCATGTAATGTCACTGTCTTAGCTGCGAGGTTAGGCAGCCATGTCTCTGCCCTTCTTTGCTGTTATCTGACTGACAGCCAGCCAGTGGCCTTCCCTGAGCACAGTTTTCATCTACCAAATAAAATTCCATATGCTATGGGAAATTTCATCTGTATTCTGAAAATTCATTTTTACGTAAAACTCTCCTATTTTTTTTTTTGTTTGTTTTTTGTTTTTTGTTTTTCGAGACAGGGTTTCTCTTTATAGCCCTGGCTGTCCTGGAACTCACTTTGTAGACCAGGCGGGCCTCGAACTCAGAAATCCGCCTGCTTCTGCCTCCCGAGTGCTGCGATTAAAGGCGTGCGCCACCATGCCCGGCAAACTCTCCGGGCGTTTTCACTCATTTGGCAGTTAATATGAATGTCTCTCCTGACGAATATGTTTTAATTCCTATTCATATTACAAATTAATAGTTCTTCATGCAATGTTCTTCACACACCCACCTGTGATTCGTTAAAAATACCAGAGATACTTAGAAAGAGACACCAATATTAGGAGTCTAGGAAAATATTTACATGTTCAGGAATATATGCATATAGACAGACCTTTTCATTAATGAACAATTACTCATATTGACTACCTGCTAAAGATGTATTCATTATATATGCATGAGTATACTGTAGCTGTCTTCAGATATACCAGAAGAGGGCATCAGATCCCATTACAGAAGATTGTAAGCCACCATGTGGTTGCTTGGAATTGAACTCAGGACCTCTAAAACAGCAAGCAGCCAGTGCTTTTAACTGCTGAGCCATCTCTCCAGCCCTGGTATCTTCTTATTTTACTGTTTCTTTTTTTGAAGTAATTATTTTATTTGTTTACATGTCAAATGTTGTCCCCCTTCCCCTCCGAAAACCACCATCCCACCCCTCTCCCCTTTGCATCTGAGGGTGCTGCCCCTCCTTCCCCCACTGCCGCCTCTCCTCTCTAGCATCCCCCTTCGCTTGGGCAATATAATAGAAGATGCTTAGTAATGTGCAGACACAGATGACTAGGTCATACTACAGAAGTGGTTGTCTGCAGAGGGACAACTGTTTTTTCCCTGACAAATACTCAATCCACCCTTTAGTCTATTAAGAACACTAATGTGCATTAACTAGCAGCCTGATTTACTTATAATTCATATTTAATGTGGGCCACGTTCAATGTAGTGTAAGTACTTAGGTTTGCCATAAAAGGTAGAATGGCCTCCTGTGATAAACAAGGTTCTGAGATCAATTTAACCTGGATAAAATCTTTATCCATAACAACTGTCAGTAGAAATGACTAGCATTTCACTAATTAGCTCACCATTTACAACCCATAAGCTTCTCACAGATGGGAAATGTTTATAAACACCCACAGATGTGTGCACAGCTGACTCTCAGTTATCCGCAGGAACAGGGGACAGAGATAATTTAGATTCATTTATAACACACACCCACTTTAGATTGTCACAATCTCCCTTTTTCATTGGACGTTTTATCACAAATCAATCTAATTTCAACTTCTATTACTGATACACACTGTGATTAAGGTGCTGATATGTGCAATTGGCTTTCAGGAAAGGTAAAACTAGAACACACGAGCTTGATAATAAATACATGGAAGCACAGAAAGTTGTGTTTCTGTAGGTAGAGGATGAGGGGAAATTATATATACAGGCATATTGTTAGATGCATCTTTAGAACAGAATCCACATTGCCTTATCTGGTGAGTGATGGAGTAGAGGCTAGTATAGCCAATCCATTCCAGTTTAATCACAGAACATCCTGTATTCTAGCAAACCTCCTAATCTGCAAAGTAGAATGCTTAAGGGTCCTAGTCTGAACACTAAAGTAGATTTTGTGATAATGGTAGCAGTCTTAAGTATAGAGGGCCAAGGGAGTGAAGAAATCAATCTAGCAGAAGCAAAGAATAGTATCAGAACGGGCAGAGCAAGAAAAGCCAGAAAGAGCTTGAAAATTAGTATCTATAGAAGTAGCAATAGAACCAAGGCAGTCTTATATCATAAAGCCCAAGAAGTAGACTAGACCATTGCAGAGAGGAAGAAGTTAGCATTTTTATTGAAAGTGAATTCAGGCAGAATGATGAGCAAACCTGTCTATATGATTGAATCAAATTCCAAAGCCTGCTTTGGACGAGGTGAGCAGATGTGTAAAGTAACAATGACCTGAGGGATGGCAATGGTGCATTCAAATGCTGTGCGTGTCGAAAGTGACTTTTTTTGTAGTGGGAAGAGGTATTATTGACAGAGTTACAAATCTGATCAGGTAGAAAGCAAGGGTGCCCCTGTCTTTCACCTTTTAGATTCTAGACAGATGAAGTTTGAGAATATTAACAATAATTACTAGAGTATGGCAGTAGGGATTGTCTCTGCATTCCAATGAAAGCCCAGGTTAAGGAATGTTTGTTGATAAAGTTCAGGTGCCAGTGACATCTAATGTGAGAATAATGTTTCATGGAATAAAGATCAGAAGCCTTAGCCATTGACCAGTGGTAATGAAGAAAGATAATGATGATTGTTTTACTGGCCTCAGGGCTTTGACCTAACTGTGACAATTACCAGTGGATGGGTCATGGGGGAGTCTTAGCAGGTAGAAGGCTGTGTCTACGAAGACTACGAAGTGTAGTCTGGCTAGTCAACAAGCAAGGTGGTGGTGGTAGGCCTAGAATTTTAATCTGATGATCTAGCCCATCTGAGAATGGCAATCTTTTACTAAAGAGCCTTCTTGCCCAGATGAGGGAGGTTTTTATGCATGGGTGATCACAGGCTGCTAGATGCCTTCTCACAGATGGGAGCTTATGGCTAAAGGACACATATGTGATCCCAATTGCCTCTTAAGTTCTCAGCTCAAAAGCAATGGTCATTGGTTCCTCAGGGTATTCTCTTCACAGATTCTATGGGCAGGCTGTGGGAAGGCAGCTGCTGAATCACAATAGTAGTAATAAAAGAAACCATATAAGGCCTGATGGTTCTGGAAGATAAGGGTCTCTTGTGGCTCATTAGCAATTTAGGCTCAGAACACCCCACCCCCACCCCACCCCCGCTGATGGGTGAGGCTGCTGTTTCCAAACACTGTTGCTCAGGAGAAATGGCTCTGTCCTTTCTGTGAAGCTCTTGACTCTGAGTCATCTGCATCTCTTTTTATTGTGACAGGTTCTTGCAGTAGGCCATTGACTCCCCATGAGTTTAAGTTGTCCTTTTCTCTTACGTGGTTAAGGTTCCAACTATGGAAATGCTGTGGCTTTGTGCCTTATCAAACTTCCCATAACACTTTGAAATATAAATCAGCAAAGCTAAGGCTCTGAACACTTCTCAATTATTGCCTAACACCTCTGAGCTAAGAAACTAGAGTGGAGGGCATGGGCTGTAGAATCAGGCTTTGTTCACATCCTGTCTGCTGCTCTTTGCACACATTGCCTCCTGATTTCCAGCTTCCCAGACTTTACAAATGGTTGTAGTGACGTGTGTAGAAGCTAGAACTAGAATCTAGGTATAAAGATCTAGGTAAAGGCCTCCACGCAGTGCTAGCAAAGATGATGTTCACTCAGAGCAGTGGCGGTTAGTCCATGACTAGATTTTAGTCCATATGTATCCCTTATTTTCAACATAAAGCTGTTCTCAGAGTCACCTAATAACAGCTTTTATTTGGAATTCTCTATATTTTTGCCAATATTTTGTAGCAGTGGTTGGTAAGAGAGTTTTCCATTGTTCTTTTGAATTGAATACATTTTTGCCTCCAGATTTTTTTCACTTGCAATTGTTACTGAGTTCATTGAAAGTTCATTTGTCTCCGTTTTCATCCGTGTTATTCTGTGACTTCTGAAAACATGTCAGTTCCTACCACTGCCACTTGCTACCCATTCAGATTTGCCTGAATGTCCTTTTCCCTTTTCTTTAAAAAAAAGTTATTGTTGTTATTGCAGTTAAGACACTCAAAATTGTCCCTCTTTCTTAATACTATTGTGAGGATTTCTACATCAGACTGGGAAAGCCATAGAGAAGGAGCACCATAATTGAATAGAATAAATCCATATATCTCCATAGAAACAAAGCAAAAGACAACTAATGTTTATAGTGCTTTCATCAAGAAGTCACACTAGAAATGAACTGGACACCATAAATTGTTTTGTTTAGGTAAGATTGACAATAGTGAAGTAGGTTTAACCAAGAACATTCTGGAAACCCAAAATGCTAATCCACAAGCCAGTTTTCTGTGTTATCTGTGGGGTTTATTGATTTAAAGTCGAAACATTTGACCGGGGTATGGAATCCCTCTGGCCACTAAGCTGCCCAGGGCCAGCACTCTGCTTCATCCATGTACAGGTGGTCACTAAGCTGCCCGGGGCCAGCGCTCTGCTTCATCCATGTACAGGTAGTCGCTAAGCTGCCCGGGGCCAGCACTCTGCTTCATCCATGGACAGGTAGTCACTAATTGTGGATGAAAATTCCTCTCAAGTGGTAAGTCCCAGAGACCTGCATCTCAGGGCTGATTCAGTGCCTAAGACTTAGTTCTGAACACTTGATTTGTAGAATTGGATTAAATTTCAAAGTTTGCTATTTCCCACTCCTTCCTGAACAAAACAGTTTGAATATACTGCCAGCACCTCAAAATCAATTCATTTAAAACCTAACTTATCATGTTCCACATAAAACCTGATTTTCATGTTCTCATTCTGGGTTAATGATACCACCGTTTTCCCAGCCACCCAGGCTTGACACCTTCACACCATGCCAGCTTTAATCACAGTGAAGTACAGTCTTGATTATTTCACACCTTTCAAAAATACTCTGTGGCACTTCTTCAGCCTCGAATACAGGCTCCCACGGCCCGCCTCCCTGACCTTATTTTCCCCTTCCTCCAGTGCAGGCCATCTGCTGCTGTCAAGAGCATGACTGTCAGGGACCCTCTGGGCCTCCTGCGTTCAAGCCCCTCCTGCTGGCTCCTTGGAGCCTCATGTCCATTTAGCTCAGCTTCTCCAGGAAGAAAACGACTCCTGTGAAATTATTGACACACCAGTTCCCAGCTTCGCCTTCTACTTTTTTCGATTTTTGATGATGAACTAAGCTTTTTCATCATCTAAAATCTCTTAATTCTTTGACCAAGAACTTTGTAAGTTAATATATATATATATATATATATATATATATATATATATATATATTCTTCATATATAATTCCTCACTAATATAAATAATAGTAAAACAAACCCAAAACATATGCTAACACACTTTCAATGGAAAATTTATATAGATACTTTACTCCACAGCACTCTATGTTTCAGTAACAAAAGGCTTTTGCTCAGCATACTGGACCCTATTCCGCACACATGGCCCACAAGGGACTCAGTGATGGATGACTTCTAAGTTTTGCTCTCTTCACTGATTGTTAGAGTGGATCACAAAGAATACACTCATCAGATCTCAAAAATACAGTCCTTTAGATCATTTTAAATAAGCATAGATTTATTTTCAATTTTTATTAGATATTTTCTTCATTTTCATTTCAAATGTTATCCAGAAAGTTTCCTATACCTTTCCCCATCCCCGCCCTGCTCCCCTACCCACCCACTCCCACATCTTGACCCCGGCATTCCCCTGTACTGGGCCATATAAAGTCTGCATGACCAAGGGGCCTCTCCTCCCAATGATGGCCAACTAGGCTATCTTCTTCTATATATGCAGCTAGAGACATGAGCTCTGGGGGTACTAGATAAGCATAGATTTTAATAATAATTAATCACTAGAAAATTGTTTGGTGCCTTGCTTTACCACCCTGTGGTAATTATAAATATAGAAATGAAAAATGTCATTTTTGTCAAATGACAAAGCTATGAATGATCAGAGAAATGTCTGTGTTCAATAACTTCAGATAAAATAACTGCCCTCCATTTCATTAACTGTGCTTTAGGAGTGGCCCTATCAACAGCCAAATATATCTCACTATTTTCCATATATCTATGTATCCAAAATATGAGTATCATCATTTAGTCTCTTGCATATGAACATTCGGGATGTTTCTAGCCTCCTGCAATTATAAACAGTATAATGCATGTTGTTTAAAAATGTCTTTTCCATACATGTGAATTGTATATGTAGGATAATTTTCTTATAGGAACACTTTTTCATATGTCATGCTGTTATACCACTGCTTGGCATTGTTAAATTACTCGTCAAAGAGATTGCATTCATTTTTATCAACAATGCAAGAACTGGCCTGCTTCCCCAAGCACTACTACTTTTTTTTTTTAAGACTTCTTACATTTTTATGTGCATTTGTGTTTTGACTGCATATATGCCGATGCATCATGTGTACACCTGGCATTGATGAAGGGCAGAAGAAGGTGTTAGAACTACTGAACCGAGAGCTACAGGTGGTTGTGAGCCACAGCATGGGTGCTGGGAATTAAACCTTGAGTCTTCTGGAAGAGCAGTCAGTAGTTAACCACTGAGTCAATTCTCCAGCTACACTTTGCTGCAATACTTTCTAATATTGATCTGGCCTCTGTCCCTAACGTTCTCTAATACTGACATGGCATACATGTTAACTATTGCCTCACACATAAATGAAAATTATCTCCCACTGGTTTATTTGGAATATCTTTAATTATGAAAAAGGTGGTAAGGCTCTCCTTTGTATAGATCTTCTCTTAATTTCCTACAATGGCATACCATAATTTAGTAACATGGTAGGTATAGAAATTGACTTCTGTAAGGTCAAGGCACCAGCAGATCCAGTGTTTGGGGACAATAATGTCCTCTATCTGTGTCCCCTTGGTGGACAGCACAACGGCGTTTTAAAGCGGACTAACCCTGCTCATGAGGGCTCTGTTCCCAGGATCTGATCCCTTCCAAGCTCCACCTTTCTGCACCACGCCTTTGGGGATGAGGATTCCTTTTTTTTTTTTTTTTTAAGGTGGTTCCACGTGGGAGAGGTTTATTGGGGGATAGGAGGGCAGAGAAGAGAAAAAAGAGAGAAAGAGGGGGGAGAAAAGAGAGAGAAGAAAAAGAGCAGGGATGAGGATTTCAACTTGTGAATTCTGAGGTTTTTATAGATGAATGACCTCAAGGGATGGTTCCTTGAATATACTGTCTGCCTATGAATTTATTGACCATTATCTTACTAGGTTGCTCATGCTTTTATGACATTCAGTCCTGTGAATTACTCATGTTTCAAATACTTTTTCAGATTATCCTTTATTGTTCATATGTAGGCTTATTATTTCTTTCAAGTTTTAGATAGCTATATGACTTTCGAGTTTTGGGATTTTCATTGAAGATCTTCATCTTCTAGAACTAATGAAAATTATTTTTCCTATCTACTCTGTCTTTACAGATTAATCTTTTAGAGTTGTAATGTTTGGTCTACTTGAGATTTATTTTGATGTTATTAGCAAGATGAACAGATTGCTGTCAGGATAGTGGGTACTAGATGTCTTGCTTTCCCCTGCTGATTTGAAACACTGCTCTTAGCATGAATGGGCTTTTCCTTTTCATGACACATTTGATGGGTATCACCTGAACCCATACATGTAACACATTGGTGTCCAGCATCATTTGACCACAGAACCATCTGGTCTTACCTTCACTTGCAACATTCAGACACAAGGCTTCTTCTGGGACAAGAATCCTGAGAAAATACTTTCTGATATTCTCTTACCTAGAAAAGATTCTTTATGTCATTTTTTAATATGTTCTTAATAGAAATAGAAGCATATCGCCTATAAACCTCATTTCCTCCCTCCAGCTCCTCCCAGTTGCCCTCTTCTGACTCCCTCCTGCATCCTCCTCAATTCTTAACTTGGTACCCTCTTTCTCTCTGATTATTATTGTTACGTGTGTGTGTGTGTGTGTGTGTGTGTGTGTCTGTGTGTGTGTGTTATCTGTATGCATAGTATATACAAATGTAACCTACCTAGTCCATTTTTGATGGTGGTATATACATGGTTTCAAGGATGACTACTTTGCATTGGAAAACCATCTCTGGGAGAGGTTACTTCTCCCATCAGTCATCACTTGCCTATAGTTCATTGCCTAGAACTGGGATCCTAAAGAATCACTACCTACATTCTGTGTTAACTCCGAACATGTCCGTTGACATTGCCATTATCCAGTCTTGGTTTTGCAGGATTTCTAGGGGAAACTGTTTGACAGCAGACCTTCAGGTAGTCTACATTTTACAATCTATTTGCCCCTACTTCCGTGATGTTTCTGGAGCCATAGATGCAAGAGCTGTGATCTTCTTGGGCTGGGTCCCTCATGGTCTATTGATCTCTACATTGTGTCCAGTTGTGGTTTTCTGTGATGGTCACTATTGTGATAGAGACTTGGAAGAGGGACAACTTGTGCACATGTAAGAATTTTCAAATCTTTGTGTATCTAATTTCTTTTTTTTTTTTTTTTTTTTTTTTTTTTTTTTTTTTGGTTTTTTGAGACAGGGTTTCTCTGTATAGCCCTGGCTGTCCTGGAGCTCACTTTGTAGACCAGGCTGGCCTCGAACTCAGAAATCCGCCTGCCTCTGCCTCCCGAGTGCTGGGATTAAAGGCGTGCGCCACCACGCCCGGCTGTGTATCTAATTTCTTAATGTACTATTTTGTAATTACTAATTCATATATCAGTTGTATGAGTCCTAAGTTGTAGGCTATAATATGTTTATCATTTTTTTGTTTTGAAAACAAAGTTTTACTTTAAAATATTCAGAATACAGTTTTATCAGATATTTATATGCAGTAAACAAAAACTATAATCCCCAAATCATTTTCCTACTTAATGATTATAAATTTGGAAATGAAAAGTAGCATAACAGTAATCAGTATACTGTTTTTATGTGTAAAGTCTGGGCTTATAATTTTGGGAGAGTTTTGTTTCATTTTAGGTTTTTGTTTAATAATTTATCTTATTTTTTGGTATTATAATTGCACCATTTCCCTCACCTTTTCTCCCTTCAGACCCCATGGTATATCCCTCCTTGCTCTATTTCAAATCCATGGCCTTTTTTTTAATTAGATATTTTCTTCATTTACATTTTAAATGCTATCCTGAAATTCCCCTATACCCTCCCCCCACCCTGCTCCTCAACTCACCCACTCCTGCTTCCTGGCCCTGGCATTCCCCTAATCTAGGGCATATGATCTTCACAAGACCAGGAGCCTCTCCTCCCATTGATGGTCAACTAGGCCATCCTCTGCTACATATGCAACTAGATACATAGTTCTGGGGGCTACTGGTGAGTTCATATTGTTGTTCTTCCTATAGGGTTGCATACCCCTTCAGCTCCTTGGGTACTTTCTCTAGCTTCTTCATTAAGAGCCCTGTGTTCCATCCGATAGATAACTGTGAGCATCCACTTCTGTAATTGATAGTCACTGGCATAGCCTCACAAGAGAGAGCTATGTCAGGGTACTGTCAGCAAAATCTTGCTGGCATATGCAATAGTGTCTGGGTTTGGTATGGGATGGATCCCCAGGTGGGGCAGTCTCTGGATGGTCCCTTCTTCCATCTCAGCTCTGAACTTTGTCTCTGTAACTCTTTCCATGGCCTTTTTAATTAATAGTTTTTACACACATTTGTATTTAAGTATATATTTCTAAGTACAGCCTTCTCGGGTCTGTATAATGTTGCTTGTATGTGTGTTTTCAGGAACGATGCCTTGCTGTTAGATTGCCCATTCTCTTCCCTGGGAAGACTATTCAGCTCTCATATTCTATAGTTGGCTGTAGTTCTCTGTATATGCGGTGGAGGCCTGAGGGCTTTTCCCAGACCACTTTGGGGTCCCTGTTGTTGTCTGTGTTCAGGCAGTCATGTTAGTGAGACTCTGGGTGTAGCACCTGACCTCATGCCTCATGGCAGACTTCCTGCTCCTCTGGCTGTTACAGTCTTTCCATCATCACATTTCCTCTCTTAGGCTTATGGGTCAGCTTAGGGATATATATATATATATATATATATATATATATATATATATATATATATATATATATATATATACACACACACATACCCCACACTGGTCTGAGTCCTGACCTTCCTGCTCAGCTTGCCCAGAGCTGATATTATAGGTACATAATATCATCATGTACCTCCTAATGACTACATGATCTACAATATCAGTATTTAGATTACTATTTTGCCTGGGTGTCTATATGTATTTGTAATATCCAAAATGACTTTTTTCTTATTGAACCACAAAAACACACATAATGATCCTTTATTTGGGCCAGCAATTTGGTTAGGTTAAAGTATGTGCCAGTAAGCCTAACAAAATGAGTATGATCCTCATAACTCACATAGTAGAAGAGAGAGCTGACTCCAGCAAGTTGTCCTGACCTCTAACACACACCCATACCCACACTTACACTCAGACCCTCAACTAATAGGTGTAAAACATTTTGTGAGAACAATCATTTTATAATTGTAATCTCTGCAATCTTACTTATTGTACATCGTGAAATTTTAAAATCTAGATAAGACGAAATCCATCACATATTGATTGTGACTTACACATTTCATTGCATTTATAAAAATTTTCACTTAGGATTACAAATATTCTTAGGTATTGCCTGGAGCAACTAAACATATCTGTTAATATTTTGACTGCCAGAAGGGGGCAGCATTCTACAGTTGCAGTTATAGCTGCCACAAGGCCAGCCCATGAGAAATGGGATAATAGCTATGGACATGCTCTGCTCATGTCTAGAAACCCCACAGATGTCTCCTATGCTTCACTACACGGCAGTGCATCTCATGGCATCTCTAGCGTTGCTGGCAGGGAGACTGGGGAAATGGGTGTTTTAGCTTCTTGTTGTTAGCTTTTCTAGCCTTTCTAGTTAAAGTGGACAGGGGGATGAGGTAGTGGTTGAGGATGGATTTGTTACATGTCCCAATCAGCTGAACAAGGAGAGTCACAGTATTAAATGTAATACCAGCTAATGTGGGTCTGCCCTGACCAGGTGGAGACACTGTCCTTATACAGGTTAACTCAATTCTGAAGATAGCTTGCACCCATCTCATAGCTCTGGGAAGGCATAAAAGGGCCAAAGATGGTCAGAATGGGAACAGAAAGCCAAACACAAAAACTAATAACTCTTTGTACTGGTCAGTTTCAGGGTAGAAGAGACTTTCCTTAGAAAAGACTATAATTTTTGCTTCTAACTTCCAACCCATTCACGTTAGACAAATAATGAGTACAGGAAAAGAAAAGGGGACATTTTAAGTGTTATGGTTTATTTTATCCCCAGATCCCGTTGCTTATGCTTTGTGGTTGTGTGCAGCATGAAAGAGATCTGCTCTGATGTTCTCTTTGTCGGTTAAGTTCCATGAAAATTGCCTCTCTGCATCCCTTGGCTCAAATTTACAACATTTCTTCTGTATTAAAACAAGTTCAGAGATTTCATTTGAAGTTATTCCTGCCTTTTTGCTCTCTGGTTTAAATAGTATTTTGTGCTTTAATCTAGATAGTTAAGGGCTGAGACACTGTACCAAGAAAGGCTTCTGTAAATAGCTGCACTGAACACTAATTCATGAAGACATCATAGAGTAACAATCAGGTCCAGGTCCCCCCCCCCCTTTCTGGAAGGTCGAGTTAAATGTGAGCCTGTAAATTTTATTTAGTAGCACACTTTAAACAATCTTTTTTTGAAAAAAAAAATGGGATATTTTATTTACATTTTAAATGTTATCCTCTTTCCCAGTTTACCCTCTGCAAACCCCTTATGCCATCCCCCCTTACCCTGCTTCTATGAGGGTGTTCCCCCACCCACCTACCCACTCTAGCCTCACCACTCTGGCATTCCTCTAAACTGGGGGATCAAGCCTTCACAGGACCAAGGGCCTCCTTTCGCATTGATACCAGATAAGATACCATCAGTTCCTTCCATTCTTCCTCTAACGCCTCCATTGGCATCCCTGTGCTCAGTCCAATGGTTGGCTGTCAGCATCCTCATCTGTATTAGTCAGGATCCAGCAGGGCCTCTCAGGAGACAGCTGTTTCAGGCTCCTGTCAGCATGCACTTCTTGGCATGCCCAACAGTGTCTGCATTTGGTGTCTGTATATGGGATGAATCCCCAGTGGGGCAGTCTCTGGATGGCCTTTCCTTCAGTCTCTGCTCCACACTTGTCTCTGTGTTTGCTCCCATGAGTATTATTCTCCCCCTTCTTAGGCTCCCCCTTCTAAGAAGGATGGAAGTATCCACACTATGCTCTTCCTTCTTCTTGGTCTGTAAATTGTATTGGGATATTTGGAGCTTCTGGGCTAATATCCATTTATCAGTGAGTACATACCATGTGTGTTTATTTTGTGTGTGTGTGTGCATGTGTGTGTGTGTGCATGTGTGTGTGTGTGTGAGTGTGTGTGTGTGTGTGTGTGTGTGTGTGTATGTGTGATTGTTACCTCACTCAGGATATTTTCTTGTTCCATCCATTTGCCTAAAATTTTCATAAATTCATTATTTTTAATAGCTGCATAGTACTCCATTGTGTAAATGTACCACATTATCTGTATCCATTCCTTTGCTTAAGGACATTTGGGTTCTTTCCAGCTTCTGGCTATTATAAATAATGCTGCTATGAACATAGTGGAACATGTGTCCCGGTCATACGTTGGAGCATCTTTTGGGTATATGCCCAGGAATGATATAGCTGGATCCTCAGGTCCTCAAAAAAACACACATCGTTTGTACTATGTCTAATTTTCTGAGGAAACACCAGACTGATTTGAGAGTGGTTGTACAAGCTTGCAATCCTACCAACAATGGAGGACTGTTCCACTTTCTCCACATCCTCACCTGAGTTTTTGATCTTAGCCATTCTGACTAGTGTAAGGTGGAATCTCAGGGTTTTTTAAATTTGTACAAGGAGATAAAAGTGGATTAATTTGCAATCTTCCCTGATGACTATGGATGTTGAACATTTCTTTAGGTACTTCTCTGTCATTCAGTATTCCTCAGTTGAGAATTCTTTGTTTAGCTCTGTTTCCCACTTTTTAATGGGGATATTTGATTTTCTGGTGTCCACCTTCTTGAGTTCTTTATATATATTGGATATCAGTCCCCTATCTGATTTAGGATTGGTAAAGATCCTTTCCCAATCTGTTGGATGCCATTTTTGTCCTATTGACAGTGTCCTTTGCCTTACAGAAGCTTTGCAATTTTATGAGGTCCCATTTGTCAATTTTGATCTTACAGCACAAGCCATTTGTGTTCTGTTCAGCAATTTTTGCCTTGTGCCCTTATGTTTAAGGTTCTTCCCTACTTTCTCCTCTATAAGTTTCAGTGTATCTGGTTTTATGTGGAGGTCCTTGATCCACTTGGACTTGAGCTTTGTACAAGGAGATAAAAATGGATTAATTTGCAATCTTCTACATGCTAACTGCCAGTTGAGCCAGCACCACTTGTTGAAATGCTGTCTTTTTTCCACTGAATGGGTTTAGCTTCTTTCTCAAAGATTAAGTGACCATAGGTGTGTGGGTTCATTTCTGGGTCTTCAATTCTGTTCCATTAATCTACCTGTCTATCATTGTACCAATACCATGAAGGTTTTTTTTTTTTTTTTTAAATCACAATTGCTCTGTAGTACAGCTTGAGGTCAGGGATGGTGATTCCACCAGAAGTTCTTTTATTGTTGAGAATAGTTTTTGCTATCCTGGGTTTTTTGTTATTCTGAAAAATTTGCACATTGCTCTTTCTAAATATATGAAGCATTGAGTTGGAATTTTGATAGGGATTGCATTGAATCTGTAGATTGCTTTTGGCAAGATGACCATTTTTACTATATTAATCCTGCCAATCCATGAGCATGGGAGATCTTTTCATCTTCTGAGACCTTTTTCAAATTCTTTCTTCAGAGACTTGAAGTTCTTATCATACAGATCTTTCACTTGTTTAGTTAGAGTCACACCAAGATATTTTATATTGTGACTATTGTGAAGGGTGTCATTTCCCTAATTTCTTTCTCACCCTATTTATATAACCTTTAAGTAGAGGAAAGCTACGGATTTGTTTGTGTTAATTTTTATATCTGCTGAATTTCTTTTGGAATTCTCTGGTCAAATTTTTGGGGTCACTAAAGTATACTATCATATACTATCATATCTGCAAATAGTGATATTTTGATTTCTTCCTTTCCAATTTGTACGTTAATCAATTAGGCAACTTCTGTGCCCTGAGTTCAGGCCTCTGAATCAGTTAACCATCTAATTAACCAACATCGTTCTAATTAGTTTTTAATAACTACTGGTTATCTTCTGACATCTCGATATATCCCAAACTAAACTCCCTTTCTAGCTCAATTTCTTTTATTGCCATAGATGTTCCCAGTTTTCATGAGTGCTATCTATGTACATCATGAAGCCCAAGCCAGCAACCTGAAAATGAGCTTCATCTTTATGCATAAAAGCCCCCTAGATGCAGAGAAAGAGTTTTCTGTTCTTCCTCTTTTAGACACACTCACTGTCACCACTGTCATCTGAACCCCCTAACCGTGTCTCTCCTTCTCTGCCAAGCCGTGAGCAGACTGTTGCACAGAGTGATTTTCTGGGTAGAAATATGACAGCAGTGCTTTCTAAATTAAAGGGAGTTCATCACTCATAAAGATACACTCTAGACGCCTCAGCATGGGCCAGGCCCCTCTCAATGAGCTGCCCCTCTCTAGCACTGCATTCCTCCCCTCTGGCCCTCTGCTCTCTTCTGTTCATGCCTGAGGTCTCCAGGTTGTTCACTGGCCTCCAGACTCCCAGCTGTGAAGCTCTGCCAGCAGAGATGATTCTCTATTCCAGCAGCTCTGCTGTTCTCCCAGCCACTCCTTAAGGTGTGGCTATCCAGGAAACCTCTGGGCCTCTAGCCATTTGCCCCATGCCCTGTGGCACCTGCCCCCTGCCCCCTGCCCAATGCCCCATGCTGATTCCCCCTCCCTTAGGATGTGCTCAGTTTTCTGACCCTGCATCCATTGAGCTGTAGCATACACTTTGTGAACTGTCTTCCTCCTTCCCACATGTGGCCACCTTAGGCTAAAAACAAGTATACTCATCTTTTGCTCTACCTCAGTTTCCCCTTTTCAATTTTCAGGAATCTAAAAGTCACTTTTTCAATTACAGTTTTCATTTTAGATGTGACTGAGTTCCTGGCAAGTGTCTTGAGGAGTTGGTTCCTTGGATTCTCTCCCCACCTATGCTTACCTGGTACCTACTGACACCTCTGCCCTGTTAGCCTTCATTATAATCACAGCAGAGTTTATGGTCATCAGAAGAACCAACATTTATAAGATTGTCACATTCTAAATATCCCTTGTTTCCTTAGTACATGTTGCTATTAAAACAAAATTCCTTCCATATGGTAATCTGTATTCAGGAGAGATGTATTGGCTCATGATTCTTGGGACTGAGATATCTACAATCAGAGCCTCTGAATTCTGTTTTTGCGTAGGGCTCCCTCTCCTCTCCACAAATAATACCTTGTTCCTTTGGACCTGTATGGTGGTACCAGGTGCAGTGAACTGGCCAACAGCCTTTTTAAGGGCAATGTCCCCATCCATTTGAGCTCCTCCTCATGACTTAATCACTTCATATGCAAAGGATTCCAATGCTCTTGGTGCACCAGCATGCAGGCCATAGGAATTGTTAGCTTATTGTTTACTTTTAAGGTAATGCAAACTAAAAACAAAGTGCTTAAGATTTGTGATTATATGTCTCTGGCTTCTCCAACTCCTTATAATAGATCTGTATAAACATCCATGATTGATTTTCTAAATGGTCAGACATCAGATCTTAAGGCCTGTTTCCTCCTCTCAGCTTCTTTCTTCTTTCTTATAAACTGCAGACTGCTCTGGGCCTAGGTCCTGGGAGTCCTCTTAAATTCACTGGTTGTCTTCCACCTTTCCTGGCTCTCATTTCCTGCCTCTCCCATCTGTTTGTTTGTTTGTTTGTTTGTTTTGATTTTACTCCTTATTTTGCCAAAGCACCATATGTTAGTCAGTCTTCTGTTTTTTTATCAAAATATCCAAGACACAGGGGGGAACTTTTCTTTGGGCACTCAATTTTAGAGATTTTAGTCCATTATCAATTGGTCTCATTGTGTCTGGGCCATGATAAAGGACATGTTCCAGGTGAGGGCAGAAATGCAATGCTCATCTCATGGTCACCAGAAGCCTGGGTAGCAGGGAGAGGCACCCTGAAAGGAACAGTGTCCCTCGCATCTCCTAAGGATTTGTCACCTCTCAATAGTTCATCAACTATCTCATCAGTGGACTGGTCCATTGCTAAGGTTTCAGCTTTCTCTTCCCAAGAGCTATGTCAACTAAACCATTAGCATGTGGATTCTGAAGACATTTTAGATCCAAACCCTCACACATTTCCTGTCTCTAAGAAATCATGTCTAGGTGACTGCATTGTCTGAGCATAGCCATTTTCTGTCCCTACCTTACTGGCAACAGAACCATTGCTTACTTGGAAATAATTCTCTTCAGAAGCTAGAAATCACTTACCTCCTATCATTTGACATCCAGTTTGCTATCGAGCCGTCTAGTCCCATCCTCAGGTATTTACTTTGTAAGTTGTTTGGGTTTGATTGCTAGTTTTCAGACTTCAGGAAACTTGTAGAATGCACTCTTTCTTGTGAAATTTTAATGTTCTGTTTGGCTGAAGAAAATTGCATGTGAGCCCATGCTTCATGTTGAGAACTTTCACAATCTTTGGGGTGCCATCTTATTCTTACTTGTATTAGGAGAATGACTTTCAAAATAGTGTGCATTTGTCATACCAGCTTAATCCCTGACATCACCCGCTGGTCACTGTGGACATCTCCTACTACCATAGCACCTAACCATCATTGCTCCCATCTCAGACTTTTCCCTATTTCATCTTCCTCCATTGATGCGCACCGATGTACAGCTGTTCCTCAGCTGTTGCCCCTCCTTCCCATCCTTACCTCATTGACTCTACTTTGGAGACGTCTCCTCCCAGCCTGGCCTTTCTCCATTTCCCTCAACCCTGTACTTGTCAAAGTTCCATTTACAAATTATGGGAGGCAATGTGTTATTCAGTCCTGCTGGGACACTATTTCAGGTGCTCTATTTATTTCACAGAAGAAATGAGGCTATATAATTATTTTTTTTTTATGTAAGTTGACCTTATTTCCTAGGTGTATAGTAGAAAGATGTATGTATATAGATTTAATCAGCTTTATACATCTTTTAATTTTGCACATTTGCCTCCATCTCTATTTCTTCTTCCAAGACCTATCTTCTTCTGATAGTGTCCACCCTTTCACATCTACCCCAGACTGTGCTTCTGAGAACTGAAGGGAGTTCTTAATCTGTACAACCTAGGTATCATACATGTGCAGTGATGCTCCAGTGTACAATACCATATGCCAGGTAAACATGTGTTGGATAGGTGTTTAAAGCACATCTAGCATGGGAAGAACATCCTCCTTATATCTTATCATCTTACATATTCCTTCTGTTTAGCATGAATAGAGTTGACATGTTCACAAGTCTATTTAAAGTTCAAATCTGTGGGGAATTGGGC
This sequence comes from Mus minutoides, assembly GCA_902729485.2. Classification (NCBI taxonomy): domain Eukaryota; kingdom Metazoa; phylum Chordata; class Mammalia; order Rodentia; family Muridae; genus Mus; species Mus minutoides. The sequence continues at coordinate 21,120 of CACVCL010034739.1, forward strand.
TATGCACTGACAAGCTGGTCTTCAGTTGAGCTGAGGTATGAACCCTGGAAAGGATGATAATTCACCTTCATGACATGGTAGGCGTTCACTTATGCTCCTGGAACTCTGCCTCCTCCCTAAGTTACTGCCCCCCCCCCCCAGAGAAGCCTGGCTAGAAGTCTTGTAGGCAATGGCCCAAGCTTCTTACCTTCAGGCTAAACTCCTCTCTAGTTACCTAGCAACAATAAGATAAGACAGCATACTTTAAAAAGGGCTGTTCAGCCCCACCTCCCTCTCTTCTCACTCTCTTATTTGTCTCCCTCTTACCCCTCACTCTCACCCCCTCTCTCCTCTTCTCTTTGTCTTCTCTCCTCTCTCACTCCTCTCT
>CACVCL010034740.1:0-21446 GCA_902729485.2 Mus minutoides
GATCTACCTGTCTGTTGCTGTACCAGTACCATGCAGTTTTTGTTACGATTTCTCTGTAGTACAGCTTGAGGTCAGGCATGGTGATTCCACCAGAGGTTCTTTTATTGTTGAGAAGAGTTTTCGCTAGTCTAGGTTTTTTGTTATTCCAGATGAACTTGTTAATTGTCTTTTCTAGATCCTTGAAGAATTGAGTTGGAATTTTGATGGGGATTGCATTGAATCTGTAGATAGCTTTTGTCACGTTAGCCATTTTTACTATATTGATTCTGCCAATCCATGAGCATGGGAGATCCTTCCATCTTCTGAGATCTTCCTCAATTTCTTTCTTCAGAGACTTGAAGTTCTTGTCATACATACCTTTCACTTCCTTCGTAAGAGTCACACCAAGATATTTTATATTGTTAGTGACTATTGTGAAGGGTGATGTTTCCCTGATCTCTTTNATACCAATGCCTGGCAAACATGGAGGTGGAAGCTCACAGTCAGCTATTAGATGGAACACAGGGTTCCCAAGGAAGGAGCTAGAGAAAGTACCCAAGGAGCTGAAGGGGTCTTCAACCCTATAGGTGGAAGAATAACATGAACTAACTAGTACCCCCTGAGCTCATGTCTCTAGCTGCATATATAGAAGAGGATGGCCTAATTGGCCATCATTGGGAAGAGAGGCCCCTTGTTCATGCAGACTTTATATGCCCCAGTACAGGGGAACGCCAGGGCCAAGATGTGGGAGTGGGTGGGTAGGGGAGCAGGGCCGGGAGGGGAGAGGGTACAGGGAACTTTCTGGATAACACTTGAAATGTAAATGACGAAATTATCTAATAAATGTTGGGGAAAAAAACCCAAAAAAACCCCCTCTCCTCCCATTGCTTCTATGTATGCCTTCACCTTTTGTCTTCCCAACTTGCTTGCAATGATTTGCTTATAGTTGTCTCCCTCAGTCTTCACCCCATGTGTACTTACCTTCTCTGTGTGTGTGCATAAGTATGTACACATGTTGTGTGGGTCCATATGCATGTGGAAGCTATAATCAGGATCTTCCTCGGTCACTCTCTGCCACTTAGTTTGTGTCAGGGTTACTCACTGAACTTGAAGCTCACTGATTTGGCCAGGGAGTTCTGGCTCTGCACTTACCAGCACTCACTGTAGCTCACTTGTAGCTCTTTACATGGGTGCTGGAGAACAGAATTCAGACTCTCATGCTTGCTATGTAAGCCTTGTATTGACCAATCTATCTCCCCAGGCTATGAGCCCACATTTTAAAAATATTTGTTACTTAAAATGACTCCAGAAGAGAGAAAGAGAGAGAGAGAGAGAGAGAGAGAGAGAGAGAGAGAGAGAGAGAAACACACAGAGAAACAGAGAGAGAAAACATCTTTTACTAATACACTATACTGCCTGCTCTATCATCTATCTACCTATCTCTCTATCTCTCTATCTATCTATCTATCTATCTATCTATCTATCTATCTATCTATCTATCTATCTATCTATCTATCTAACTACTTTTGGGGCTCAAGAGGGAAAGATGACTCAATTGAAAGCATCAGTGTATTTCAGTGTAGTCAACCAAGGAAGGCAGTGAGGCCTCTCTGTGGACAGAAGTGAAGGTGGGTTTTTTTTTTTTTTTTTGAGAATGATTGACATTTCTAACATCTGTTATGGTTAGTTTTCATGTTCCCTTGTCATGAATAAGAAGCCTTCCCTCAGGTAGCCTCAACTGAAGAACTGTCCAGAGATCTCCGGGAACTTTTGTGCTTCTGGTGTGAAATTGGGACTGCCAAGGTTCTCAGCCTTGTAGACTGAGCAACGACTAAGTCACTGCCTTGTCCAGTAAGAGACAGCCACTGTAGGACCGCTTCAGCTGCAGAGGCACCCAGCCTCAAGAACGGAGCTACTGTGTCTAAGGTGTGAGTCACCTGTTGTTGCTCCTTTAAAGTAATCAGACTCAATGTATTCCTTAGCATTTGTACATGTATCTCATTCTTCTAGAGAAAGATGTTCTAGAGAAAGATGGACCTATAAATTCCTTTTCTTAAAATGACTTGGATGGTTTTTTAAAAGTCCAGATTATATGTTTACAAAATGAAATAGAAACTCTTTTCTCTGTACTGGGGCGTATGTATACTGGCATCTTTTCTCCTTGGAGTGGCTGGCATGAGTTGTCACGGCCATCTGGGCTTGGTGACTGTGTTGTAGGAGGTTTGCATTTACAAGCTGGAATTCAGATGTTCTGTTTTTAGTGTCTTTGGGTAGTTTGCATTTTTTTCCACGAATCGATGCATTTAATTGAAAATTCCAAATTGAAAAGTTGTACTTTGTGGGTGTCATGTATATCTGGCAATGTCTGTTCTCCATGGTTTATAAGGGCTCTTTCTCTGTCTTTTTTTCTTTTGATCAATCTTTCCAGGGATACTTAATTTCATTAGTTTTTCAACAGATGCAGTTTTGGTTTTGTTAATGCTATACTTTGCATGTGCTTTTTGATTCATCAATTTCTGGTTTCGTGTTCTATGTTTTCCTTCTATGCTGTGGGAATAACAAGACGTTCCAGACAGACTTTTGAGCTGTATTATTGGTTCTTTGACTTGAAGCTTTTAATCCTCTATTAATACATTTAAAGCTATGCATTTACTTCTAGACATATATTTGGCTGCATCCACTGTTACTAAAATTACATTTATTTATTATTTTGGGTATATATGTGCCTCTGGATGTGCACCATGGCACACATATGAAGGTCAGAGGATTCTACCATGTGGATTTAAGGACTGAACCCAAGTTGTCACACTTGTTTGCAAATGCCCTCACCCACAGAACCATCCAGCCAGCTCCTGGAAAGTTTCATATATTACGCTTTCATCAGCATTCAAGGTTTCCAACTTCCAGCAAGTTTTCCTTTTTGATTTGCATCTTACCTAAAACATGTCTGACAGGCTGAATTCTCTTTTATTATAGACATCTACTGTTAGGCATCTCACACAGAAGCAATTTCTGCATGATTTCTATGTTTTAGATTTCGCTGATGATGGCCCTCTGGTCAGGTTTGGGAAATACTTTTGAGCAGTTGAGAGAAAACTGTACTTCACAATGACTTGCCCAGTGTTATGTACATGTCAGTGAAATGTTGATTAATCATGACGTTCATGCGTAAATGAAATGATATTTAGCTGTAAAGAAAAGAAAAATTATGAAAATTTCAGTAGAATAGATGGGAGTGGAAAATGGTGCTATGAAAGGTTCAGAATGACAAACACTATGTTTTCTCTCACATGAAGATCTCATCATCTAACTGCTAAATAAACGTATCCAGGTGGAAATAAATATGGATAAAGGAGGTTGAAAGGGGATAGCAGGGAGCCAGGGCAGGGGGAAGAGAAGAGAGCAGAGGTGCAATCAATGAAAATGAAATATGCATGAAAACCCGACGTTGAAATCTATTACTTCATAAGCTGATTAAACATTTTCTAGAAAGTTTCTAGATGATGATGTTCAGATTTGACATGTGTCCTTCTGATATACAGTGGTTAGCTAGTCCTACCAGTTGTGAGAAGCGTTCTAAATTTTCAATCTCAAGTAAGAAATTTATATTCATCCTTCCCCCCTGTTAATGATTCTCAGTTATCTGTATTGGGGGCAGATTATAAGCCAAACACACATTTAAAAGTGCACGTATCCTCCCCGGAGAAAACCCTTCTCAGTTTACAGAATGGCCGTTTCTTCTAGAAGTCTATGGCTGCCTGTGACTCCTTTATTCTTCTTTCTATCACATGGGCTCAGGCATGCTTCAATCAGGAGCCATGTGAGTACTGTTTGAAAAAAAAAATCCATAGAAATCATTTGAACTTAGGATGACATTTCTCTTTGTATGTGGTTTAGAAAGTCTTCAGAATCTGCTATTGACCCAAACAAAAGCCAGTCATAGTTCCATTTGTGGTCCCTTTATTGATGCAGAAAATCAAGTATGTGTATGAGTCCTGGAAGCAGAAATAACTTTATCTAAGGGTGACAAAAGAACAGACGGAAGAGGGGGAGGGAAACAAAGAGGGGAGGGAGAGGTCTATGCTCAACATCTAGTACATACGTATATGACAACTTTTTAAAATAAATTCTTAAAAGGTTTAAGGCAGTTTGGAATTTCCCTGGGTCATGCTACACAGTTAGGCATTGTCAGGTCTGCTCTGTGGCCAATGGGATAGAATTCAAAAGGAGGTGTGCTCGCTTGGGTCTTCTTGGTCCAGCCAGGGCTCTCATCCTGCCTCCCCACTCACTGGGAGCAGGAGAGGCTGCTGAGGCAATGGATCTCAACCTGGGGGTCATGACCCTTTGTGGGGGGTGTCACGTGGCCCTTTCACAGGGGTCACACATCAGATACCCTGCATATCAGGTATTTACATTACCATTTATAACAGTAGCAAACTTATAGTTATGAAGTAGAAACACCAATTAGTTTATGGTTTGAGAATCACCACATCTTGAGGCACTGTATTAAAGGGTCACAGCATTAGGAAATGAGGAAGGTTGAAAATGTCTCCCATATTCTGCTTTTTTTTTTTTTTTTGGCTTCTTTACTTATCCTTAGTCTGCTTGTGTCTTATATCTGATAAGGATTTTCTTGAAAAACTGCAGCTAACTTCTGCTATGCCCTCTTCTTTACTGGGCTTCTACTATGTCCTAAGAAGGTTGGAATAAAACTCCAACAAGGATTCTGATGGCTAAACAACACATCCTATAAAACTTAAAGTGTTTCCCTGAAATAAATAACAACAACAACAACATCATCAACAACAACAACGTTTTTAATTTGGCTCCTTTTCACTATTCCTACTGGTGCTGCTACAAACAATTTATTTCTAGTTGGAACCAAGGCAACATGTTTTTAATTGACTTCTTAGCTTTCTCTTATCCTCTTTCAATCCATCCCTCATCTGGCAATTGGATTTTTAAATATGTAAATTGAGTCCTGTTACTCATGTGTCGAAAAAAATCTCTCAATGATCTTTCATCTCAGTGTAGGGATAAAAATGAAAGTCTTGATTTTGGTGTTTGTAAAGGATTGTGTTCATCTCTGAAAACAGAGCTGACAGATATTTAAACAAGCTGAGGATTATTCTTTCCTGTAAAAGCACGTTGAAGGCATTGTGTGTGTGTGTGTGTTGGAGGGGTGGGTTGTGGCTGCACAAAGTCCAACGACATCTGGTGCTTCACTTCTGTTCTTCCCGGCCGCCATTGGCTTCTGTCCCCAGGGTGGCTCTGTCTGTGTCACACAGGCCTGGTGGATCTCCAGCCATGCCAGTTATTTTTTCATCTGAGGAGAAGAGACAGAAACCATTGCAAAGGGGCTCAAGCCAAGCTTTGCCTTGCTTTGTAGGATCTTATCTGGAAGGTTTCACTGGAAGATACCCACGCCCATCTCCTTGGATAAACCTAATCCCTTGTTGATATCTATATTCAAAATGGACAAAAGATAACATTTTATTTGAATGCATTTCTAATTTCCAAGAAAGTGAGGCTTCTGCAGGAAGAGTGAAGAGGGGAGAGGCCTTCAGACAGACAGACAGACTATACTGAAAGTTGACAGTCAACTGAATGGAGAACCATCTCTCCCTTTGCCTCCTCCAGCTCTCTGACACAAGTCTTTTCTTCCTATCACCTGGCTGTCCAATGGCCATGCTTATTCTGAGAACACTAAGATTATCTTCTTAATCTTTTTCATTAGTATCTACAATACCCAAGTGAACTCGGGAATCTCTCTCAAGAGTCTTTTGTCTCAACAGCTGTGCCGGGCAGCTAGCTATAAGTTTCTATATAATTTCTTGATATCAGTTTGTTTTCAAATCATTCACACTATCCATGAATTATGAAGAGAAAGGATCATCACACATAAGACTATCCAAAACAAGGCAATCAAATGTGAATCCCAGCCGAATTTCTAGTAGCTGCAAAGAACAGATAAGAAACTTCTCCCAGAAGGCAACTGTTCTGTCTCTGAACATCTTACTTTCCACTCAACATTAAAAAACATCCCCCCAGGCTAACATTGTTCATTACCTGAGTTTCTAGTTTTTTTGCTAGTTACTTTGGTTTATAATGAAATGCAAGCATTGAAGCCTCAAGGGTAGGCTATTGTTTAGTAAGTAATTCAGGATACAGGAAGTAGGACTTGTAACATAAGAAAGTTTTACAGATGGGCCTTCGAGTAGAAGACAGATATAAGATGATTTTTTTTTTTTAAATTACATGGCATGATAGTTTATGTTGATTGTCAATTTGATGGGATCTAGAATTGCCTTGGAGACAAATCTCTGGGCATATCAATGAGGGCTTTTCTAGATCTTATTGATTAAGGAAAGGCATACCCTAGCTGCCTGACTGGATGGAAAAATCAAAGGGGCTGAGCCATTCACTCTCTCTGCTCCTTGAGTGCAGATCAGACTGGACCATCTGCCTTAGGCCTTGTTCCCAAGATTTCCCTATCGGGACTCACTGACCCACAGGAGCAATGATCTAAAATAAACACTTCCTCTCTCGAGTTACTGCTGTCAAGTCATTTTGTTATAGCAACTGAACAGACAAGTAACAGAGTTGATTTTAAGTTTGATAAAATAGTTTCAGCTAATATTTGGTCTTATACGCAATCATCATGGCTATTATGACAATTTGCAACTCAGCTCCCTGTTGCTCAGCTATCCAGGTTGTATATGTTTTAGAAAGATAAATCTAGAACAGGGGTCTTGGCACTTAGTTTGACGACAGAACCCCCCCCCCAAAAAAAAAACAACAACCAAACAATGTCCCCAACCCCCCCTAAATAATAAAACAAAAAACCCCTTAGCTACATCTCAGAGGGGATAAAATCAAATTTGTTCAGTTATTTTGCTCTAACCATTCTTCCATTCTTGTGGCTCTTCTCTTGAACCTTGACATAACACAGGGAAGAAGCCTGGTGAGCTGCCTCAAAGACCCAGGACACTCTCATGCTCTGTTCCCTGAGTCAGAGGGGTCCAGGAGCAGGAAGGAAGGGCTGTGTCTCTGGGATGTCTCTGGGATGCATGCGAACCCATCACAGGCACATTCCCCGGGCACCCTCACAGTATCTTGGATTCTCAGTCCCTCTGCATCCACGTGGCAGCCTCTGCTCAGTGCCTGCTTGCCTTCGCAGAGGGGGATGGGATGGCGATGGGGGAGCCAATTATGGCAGCTTCTCTCTGCAGTGTGCAGAGTGGCTGAGTTGTCATTCATTATGGCCTAATGTTTAGCTGCAGTATGCAAACCACCAAGGCTGTGAGGAATCACAGCTGAGAAGGGAATGCCTGACAGAGGCAATAAAGCACCTTCTTCTTCAAGAGGCGCCACCGCAGGGTCATAGCATTTGCATGCGGATCCAGTTGTGCTTGCAACTCAGGTTATTAATTATTATCCAAATCACCCCCCTTGTTACCTCTGAGCTCTCATTATGGCTGCAAATACAGGTATGTTCAACTCCCACCTCACTGCCCTCATATATTACGCCACCACTTTGTTATATAACTACAGAGCCCAGGAGCTCATCAGAGGGACTTTAAACAAAATAAACACTCTACAGAGGGGTGTTTTCTCTTTGTTTGGCTGAAGGGATAGCGGGTAACGTAAAACACCTTCACACTATAGTCTCACAACCATACTCATCAAGACCTTTGATCCTGAGGTTACCTTATGTCCTTTGGTAGCTCTGCATCCACTCTGCAAAAGGACAGGCTCAATCAGGGATGCCTTTGGCCATATTCGCGACCAGAACCAGCTGCAGCCCGGAAGGCAGGAGTATCTCAGAAGCAAGAGGTTAACCTGATCATTGTTGTTTATTGAAGCCCATATAGAGCTTTTCACAAACCTCAGAGCTTTATGGCTTGCAGACTGACCCCATAACTCTGCCTGCTGGAGAAACACGCCTGCCCTGGCTTTGGAACTCTCCCCTTCTGTAAAATCACCAGCAATCCAGCTATAAACGATTTCCTTTGGAAGTGTGGGCTGCCTCCTTGCCCTCAACAACCTCTCTCTCTCCCTCCCTCCTCCCCTTTCCCCTCTCTCTCTCTCCTTCAGTCCAGTATCTAAGAACACTCTTTAAACAGTTAGCCTGCTCCACTAGCCAATGCCAGATGATTTATCAAGAAACCTAAAGTGTTCAAACAGTGTTTTGTATTTGATATCTTTTGCTTGTAGGTCTATAGGCTTCAATAATATTTATAGCTATTAAAATTGACTCCTGCATGTGCATCTCTGGCACTAGCTTTATTATAAACAAATAATACTATGACAGTTGTATCAGATATATCATTGAATCTTGTACTTGATGTTTCTATCAACATTGCTACCATTATTTAAATTAGCGTTAATAGTGTACCTAATTACTGACAAAATTCCTCTATTAAAGGCTATAACCATGAGAAACTACGCATCTATATACCTTATCATTATTAATATTTTATTGTTTCAAGTTAGACTATCTACATCAGATATATCATATATATATATATATATATATATATATATATATATATATATNAAGAATGTCGGCTCAGTAAGTATTTGTATGGTTTGCTCTAGATTTTGTTGAGATGCCATCCCAATCTGGAACTTTCCACCAATTAACTTAATGAAGTATTGAATGAGTCTCCATTTTACTAGATCCGTCACAATTGAGTCAGCACTGATAAATGTTTGGACTTCAGACAGTCATATCCGTGTGGCATCTTTGAATCACAAATGTTAAAAAATAATTCTTTGACTACATCTATGTAGTCAAACCACCCCTCTCTCCCAGAAAGTACGAAATCTGGATCTCCACACTCCAAAGCAATATGATTCTCTTCTGTTTATTCTAAAATGCCCACCTGGATGCCAGAAGCTGAAAACATGGAAGCATCAACATAGAAGCCCTAACCGTGGACCATGGACTCAGCATGCTAGCCTGAACATCTCTTTCCAAGATGACATTAGTCACTTATTACAAATGAAATCTATAACCTGGGCAATGATCCCCCTCAAATAAAACACACCAAATGCTCTCCAAAGAGGCAGCGCATAATGTTAGCATTAGGCTTCAAAGCTAATGCTCAAAGCCCGTGTTTTCATCACAGTCTCATGCTTCATCCCCAAGTGTCCCACCTCACCGTCCTCACATGGCCAATGTTCAAGCATCTTTGCAAATTCCTCTTTGGGGATGAGCTTTACAGCTCTTTCCCCAGATGAAGAAAACATTAGTGCCATCACACTATTGTCACATCTGGTTCTTGATGCAGAGGCACATCACTCACCTCGACTGTCAAGACATAACTTCTGCTTGTTTCTAGAAATTAAAATCATCACAAAAGTGCGACCCGCCGTATCCGCCATCAGGAAGAAGCAGGCCGCACACAGGATCCTTCTACAGCAAAGCTTTATTGCATCTTGTGAGGGAGAGCAAAGCTTCTGGGAGGTGAAGGGCCCCGATGCCCAAGACGGGCGTCCTTATATTGGGAAATATGCTCGCCTAGGACGTGGCATCATACCATAGGCTATCTCCGGATCAGGCCAGAATGCGTCACGGGTGGTAAGAGCTCCCAAGGTGGGAGCGGGCCCTTAGCTTGCTAGCTTGCGCACTGAGCTGTTTACTGCTTAGGGCAGACAGGAAACCGGCGCCATCTTGGATTGGCGATCACACAGTGGCCTACACAAAAGCTCAGAAGTTGGCTCCACTGAAAATAGAGACTAAACATAATTAGAACTATGAAAAATGTGCTTTTTAAAAACGGAATCATCTATGAAATCAATATTCAGCTCACATGTATGGCTACCCCTGCTCCCCCAGACCCTGTAGCAATCATCCTCTCAGGGATGCTCCGCTCTCTCCTGATATCTTTCTGAGCCAGGGTTTTGGTATGTGCAGTAAGCTGCATGGAAAAAGTGGAGGGACTGTGTGGTGATGGGTTTCCGCAGGGAAGAATCTGGCAAGTCCCAAGCTTGGGACCAGGAATCAAAATCAAGGAACTTGATGATTGATCACCTCTTTTACTTAATGCTCGTCTGGACTTGGGGTGTGTGAAGTCATCAGAATATTGATGAAAACAATGATTCCATACTGTGTAATCTCCCAGCAATGGACCAGGTTTGTTTTACCATTGACTATCACTGAGCATCACTGAGCAGCACTGTTTGGAGAATTGGTCAAACCATGGAGTGGAGAAGTAGAGTCATAATGCAGTGCCCTGGGGAAGGGATTTCAGAAAGCTCCGGAAAGCTGCTCTTTGCGACAAGTGACAATGGGATTCAGCAGTTGGACAGGTGATGGTAAAATTCAGGTCCTTGGAAGATGTTAAGAAAGCCAAGAGCTTCTAAAACAGTGAGAATAGGACTTGAACAATGGTCCATTGGATGCTGTGCACTGAAGGCTGTGTGGCAGATAGAAGGACATGGGAAACAACAATTCTGTAATGTTCATTTGCAGTGTCAAAACATAGCATTTGGTGGTCACATACCTCCTTTGTATAAAGAAGATAGCATATGAGAGAGAGAGCTCTCATTCCACTGATTGACATTTGGCAAGCTTTTTACAATGTGACAACTCTTTATTGAAATGTGTGATCTTTGCAGAATCACAGCAAATCAGAAAAGCGTGAGAAGTCTAAATGAACAAATGCTCTTTTGATTCCCAACAAGGAAAGAAAGGAAAAGAAGCCAAACTTTAAAAATCCCAAGACAACAATCTAATCCACACAGCATCTGAGGAAATCTTGACACGGTAGAAGTCATGACTAATGGCTCAGGTGGCGCTGCGTCCGCAAAGAAAAAGTCATGCTGTGCTAGCTCCATTCATTACTTTGAAAGTATTCCTAGGTAACTCTAGTTATGGTAGGGCAATGAGGTCTATGTAGCTGGATTTCATCAAGGAATATAATAAGCTCCTACATGATACACAACTAACATAGAGAAATATAAGTTGAGCACAGGATAATCACATGAGAAAGTACATGTGTGACTGTATCCAAAAGGTAACTAAAGAACTATCCCAGTTTAAGAGGATCATTTAAAACGTAAAAGAGAATAGCTGAGGCAAGGTCTTGCTGTGTAGCCTGTGTCTACCTTGAACTCAATGATTCTCCTACCTCAGTTTCTTGATGCTGGAGTTCTTTGGTGAGTGCTATCTCCTCTGGCTCATGTTGTTGTTGAATATATGTATAAAGCAAGTTTTAAAGGAAATTTCTCATCACATTTGTCCAATATACTCTATCTTCAGGAAATTTTTTTTTTCTTACAGAGGCCAGATTTGCTTCTTTCTTCTCTTTCTCTTCTGTTTTTCTTCTGGGAGAGATGCCGAAAGCAGTAGGGACAGTCATACGAAGGGATCCGTTTTCAATCCATCTTCTGATGTTCACATATAGGGCACTTCTCCATGTGTATATAGTATCCATCAGTCCACAGACAATGTTCCAGGGAATTAAACTGACTGATGATTGTAATTGCCGAATGTATGATGCACTGACAAGGCTCAACTCAGACGTGTGAGAATCCATGACAAGCACACTGCTTGCCAGCCCCACTGCTGACATGCACATACATATTTGCTCGGTGTTTGAGGAGCACAAAACTACAGAGAGCACAGAGCCAGAAGGATCACCGCTGTCATGCTCTACCTGTCTCCTAGCCCTTGACTTTGTCAAACTTGTTAATCAGTTTGTAAGATCTTCTGCTTATCTAGAATTATGCTTCAGAGAAAGCAATTCAGCCAATCCCCTGTTGTTGCTCCTTTTAATCTCTGCACAGCCAAATTGGTGCTTCAAAGTGACCTTACTAACTGGCTATATGCTTTTGCTCAGAAGGAGTTTGGCAGTGCCTTTCCAGTTTAGAAGGTTAGGAAATGTCAGGTAAGGAAGCCAGCTCTTGGAATTAGTAAGAATCCTGTATCACCCAGTAACCACATAATTTATCATCATCCCATATAAAATACATTTGAAAGTAGAAGGGAGAGCTATTCTTAAGTTGGTAGTGTCACAAACATCCCATGGAAATGTCTGAGACTGTGATGATTTGTATATGCTTAGCCCAGGAAGTGGCACTATTAGGAGGTGTGGTTTTGTTGGAATAGGTGTGTCACTGTGGGCGTGGGCTTAAGACCCTCACCCTAACTGCCTGAAAGTGACTTTTCCACTGGCAGCCTTCAGATGAAGATGTAGAACTCTCAGCTCCTCCTGCACTATACCTGCTTAGATGCTGCCCTGCTCCCACCTTGATGATGACAGACTGAGCCTCTGAACCTGTAAGCCAGCCCAATTAAATGCTGTCTTTTAGAAGAGTTGCCTTGTCCATGGTGTCTGTTCACAGCAATAAAACCCTAACTAAGACACAGACAGACCAGGAGGCATGCATTCTATTTATAGCAATTCAGATACTATCGAGATTAAGAAAGACTGTGTGGTCAAAGAGTGGATGGAGCTTGGGGACTCCTATGGAAGATTAGGGGGAAGGGTTTTTGGCCTCAAAGGGATAGGGACTCCATGGGAAGACCAATAGAGTCAACTAACTTGGACCCTCGGGTCTCTCAGAGTCTAATCCAGCAACCAAAGCACATATATGGGGTGGACCTAGATCTTCCTGCGTACATGAGGCAGATTCTCACAGCTTGGTTTTCATGTGGGTCCCAAACAAATGGAGTCAGAGCTATCCTCAAAGCTGTTGCTTGTCCACGGGATATGTTCTTCTAGCTGAGCTGCCTCGTCTAGTGTCAGTGGGAGAGGAAGTGACTCTCCTGGCAGAGACTTGATATGCCAAGTTGTGGGGATAACCAGGGGAGGGCCCTACCCTATCAAAGGAGAAGGGAAGGGTGATGGGGGGGGAAGGGTTGTGGAAGGGGGTAACTGGGAGGGGAGCAGTGAGCTGAATGTAACGTGAATAAAAAAGAAAGAAAGAAAAGAAAGACTGTGGCTCTCAATTGACCTTCAGCCTCCTCACTTGCAGTCCGTTTTCAAAACAAACCTAGACTGTGTTGCTTCTGTGTGGTCCCACATGTAGTTCTTGAAAGCAGAGCAAAATGAAAAAGAAATGAATACACTCACTCTTCCCCTGGACTTCTCAGGAGTTACATCACACTCGGAGAACAGGCAACTCCTTTGTCCTTCCCTTAGGCCAGGACTTAAGCGTAAGTTCCTGTCCCAGGCCCTGCCAGGAAAGGGTCAAATGCCAGTTTCTGTGTCCTGTAACCTCCAGGACAAAAGTCAAATGCTGTGTGTGTGGTTCTCTTGGAGCTTTGATCACCTGAATTAATGTAGGCAGACCCCAAGCCCACGTATGTTTCCTAGGGCTGTGCTCAACTGGTACATGCTGGACACTAATGGCTCTTCCTCTTGCAAAACGTACCCAGAGCATGTTCCATTTCACTTTGGAAATCACTCGTACCCAACACAAGTGCTTTCATTCTTGGCCTTGGGAGTCACAGCCCAGGGAACTTTCCACTCTAACTTCCCGTAGTGCTTCTATAGAACATTCTTATGAATTAGGCATCAAAATTTTCACTTACAGATGTCTGTGTTGACCTTAGTCTCTGCATCAAACACCATTCTCTTGGCCGATGCTCCTTCTTTACTGGTGACAACATTCTGATTTAGTTTAGAAGGTAGTGAGATTTTTGTTGTTGTTGTTGTTTTGTTTTTTTCTAAACCCAAGAAACTATTCATGATCTTCTGACTCCATTAGGGACTGAGGCACACATGTGACAAGGTGCTGCTTGGGCGAAGTGAATTGGCAGTTACTGGATAAGGTTTCTGGGGAGGCTTTTATAAAGGACAGAAGGGACTCATCTATCCTCTCACCTCCTGTTCTTTTGTCTTTCTCTGTCTGGAAAGCAGGCAGGGTGCTTGGATGTGCAGCTGCCATCCTCAGAGCATCAAATGAAAGCCCACAGCAAGGATGGCAGAGCAGGAAGATGGGAGCGCCTCTGTCCTACCTGCCCCTGAACCTGTGACAAGTACCAGAAGAATCCCTCAGGTAAGGGGCCTGAGAGTTGCCTATGACTCACAACTGGCTTTTAGTTCTGACAGAGCTTTCTGAGAACTGAGACTGTTTGTTTGTTTGTTTTTTTGTTTTCTTGCTTGGATTGGAATAAGGAAGGATTGAAATAACTATTCTAGCAACATGCACTAGTGTGAAAGTCAGGAGTTATCCCCCATTGTTTCCCCACCCTCCACAGGAGTTGCTTGGGAAAGGGAACAAGAATGACTAGAAAGTAAAGCCAGAAGTCTGTTCTGTTTTGTAACCCAAATCCAAAGCTGTCGTTGTTCCTCCTGCAGCTCTGATCAGTGTGTGAAGGAATGCAGAAGGATGCATCTGGATGAGAATCTACTCATCTCCCAGTCCATGAGGCAGAGCATGATTCATAATCCAGGGCCACTGGATGGAGATGAGACCAGAGGAAGGCTTGTCCTGAGGTGGCCTCCTAGGTCTGGCGACAGTTTTGATGTCCTCAGCGTATGCCTTAGTTACTGTTCTGTTGCAATGGGGAGACACCATGAGCAATACTACTTATAAAAGGAAGCATTTAATTGGGAGCTTATAGTTTCATAGGGCTAGTCCATAGTCATCATAGCGGGGAGTTTGATGGTGGGTAGTCACGGCGCTGGAACAGAAGCAGAGAACGCTCATGACCCTTAAGCTGTAGGCAGAGAGGAACCAACACTGAACCTGACATGGAGTTTGGAAACCCCCAAACCCACCCCAATCGACATACCTACTTCACAAGCCACACTTCCTAATCTATCCCCAAATTTTTCACTGGCTGGGGGACAAGCATTCAGATACATGAGCCTCTAGGGGTCATTCTTATTCAAACCACCACAGAGTATATCACTAACTTCTGGAATTTGTGTGAAGGGTGTTTTCACCTCCATGGTCCAGGGCAAACATAAATGCATGTGAATATGAGGTGACAGATACAGTACAATTGATGGTGAAAGAGTCTTTCAAAGTAGGCATGATAAGCTGGTGTAAATGGGTGAACTGGCATTTTCAACATGTTCAGACAGTTTCTCCTCTAAAGTTTGTATCTATGAAGCTTCTTGAGGATAGATGAAAGTCCATCTTTCTTTTATTGAGGATGGCAGTTGTGGTGGTTTTAATCAGAATGTGCCTTCACCCCCATAAGGTCATATGTTTGACTATTTGGACACAATGGAAGTGTTTGAGAAGGTTTTGGAGGTGTGGTCTTGTTGGAGGAGGTGCGTCACTGGGAGCAGGCTAGGAGATTTCAAAAGACTAATGCCACTCCCATGAACCCCCTCTCTGCTTCTTGTTTGTGGACCAAGATGCAACATGCCTGTTGCTGCTGTTTGTTGC
Organism: Mus minutoides; assembly: GCA_902729485.2. Classification (NCBI taxonomy): domain Eukaryota; kingdom Metazoa; phylum Chordata; class Mammalia; order Rodentia; family Muridae; genus Mus; species Mus minutoides. Next base: position 15,337 of record CACVCL010034740.1, read on the forward strand.
TATGCTATGCTTGTTGCTATGTTGTCTTGCTAGGATGGATTCCTTACCCTCTGAAACCATAAGCCCAATTAAACACTTGCCTTTATGAGTGGCCTTGTGTCATGAAGCAGCAATAGGGAAGTAACAAAGAGCAGATAAGGACCAGACAGCAGCAGGTGACCCTGAAGCACAAATCAATGGGAAGTGTCTCTGTGTGAATCTCTGTGTGTGGAAGTGTAGGTGCACTTGTGTGTGTCAATGTGCATGTATATGTGTGTACATGCAAGTGGAAGGCAGAGGATGACTTTGGGTGTTATTCTTCAGGAGCTGCTGTCCTTGTTCTTTAGTGACAGGGTCTCTCACTGCCTTTGAAACTCATGATGTAGGATAAGCTGGCTGACCAGGGAGACCCAGGCATCCACTGATCTCTGCCTCTCCAGGGCTGGGATCACAAAGGGTGTGCCAGCAGGCCCAGAATTTTTTTTAAAGCGTGGATTAATCAAACTTAGATACTAATTCTATTTATTTATGCATATATTTATTTACTTGTATGCATCTGTGAATATAGTGTATGTGCACTTGTGTGCAGTTGCTCAAACCTGAGCATGCAGAGTGCAAAGGAGGATGCCAGATATCCTGCTGTATCATTCTCTGACTTACTCCACCCACCCGAGCCATGACCTCTCACTGAACCTTGAACAAGGCTGGTGGACATCAAAGCCATGTAATCCTCCAGTCCTGGCACCCCTCGCACAGTGCTGGAGTGACCAGTATGTGAGGCTATTCCCAACTTTGTATATGGATGCTGGAGATTTGAACTCAGGGCCTCATAATTGGGCAGCCAGGGCTCTTTCAGAACCATCTCCGCAGCTCCCTAATCTAGTTCTTACAAAGCAAGTGTTTTACCTCCTAAGCTACTCCCTGGCCTAGTGAATGTCTTTTAACTAGTCAAGAGAACTGTTTCCTTCATAATGTCTGGAAAAGTTGCTCTGTAATCCTACAATGTAGCCAAGAAGGGATGGAGTAGGACTGACAATTCAGGTGTGGTGAGACAAAGTAAAAACTTCTGTTCCCCTGTTCTTCTAGCTATTACCATCTCCCCCTTGCCCCGAATACAGTCTGGGCGTTGATCATTTCTGATAGTGCTTTTGTGGTTAGCTCGACAGGTGATGAAGTCCATTCATGTTAGATTTTAATACTGTCACTCATCTTTGATCTCACAGGACACAGTCAATAAGTGTTTGATAAACTAATAAAGGAGATTTCAGTTGTCCCTAGTCCTGATAACAATGATGTTAAGTACAAATCTATGATGATAATGACCATAGCTATGCAATATTACATCACTACTATAAGACATTACCCATGGTTTATCATTACTTCACAAGGGATAGGGTGGAGATATGTGCAGTGGGTGAGTTATAAAAACTAGTGAAGCCAAATAGTGTAAAGTGACAAAGGCTGGCATGGGAGCGAAGCCAGCCTCACCCAGGAACAGGGGGCTGACTACTCCCTTGTTGTACACTCAGGCTGATCCTAAGGACCTGGACATAATGAACTCCAGGCTTTTTTTGTTGTTGTTATTGTTGTTAAAGATTTATTTATTTTTTTTATTAGAGAATTTCTTCATTTACATTTCAAGTGTTATCCCAAAAGTCCCCTATGCCCTCCCCCCACCCTGCTCCCCTACCCTCCCACTCCCACTATTTGGCCTTGGCATTCCCCTATACTGGGGCATATAAACATTGCTAGACCAAGGGCCTTTCTTCCCGAATAATGGCCAGCTAGGCCATCTTCTAATACATATGTAGCTAGAGACATGAGCTCTGGGAGTTCTGATTAGTTCATATTGTTGTTCCATCTATAGGATTTCAGACCCTTACAGCTCTTGGGTACTCTCTCCAGCTCCTACATTGGGGACCCCGTGCTCCGCCCCATAGACGGCTGTAAGCATCCACCTCTGCATTTGTCAGGGACTGTCAGAGCCTGCCAGGAGACAGCTATATCAGGGTCCCCCCAGCAATATCCTGCTGGTGTATGCAGTGTGTCTGCATTTGGTGGCCGATTATGTGATCGACCACCGGGGTGGGGCACTCTCTGGATGGTCCATCTTTTCGTTTAGCTCCAAACTTTGTCTCTGCACCTCCTTCCATGCATATTTTAATCCCTATTATAGGGAGGAATGAAGTATCCATGAATTGGTCTTTCTTGATTTTCTTGTGTTTTGGAAATTGTATCTTGGGTATTCTAAGTTTTTGGGCTAATATCCGCTTATCAGTGAGTGCATATTAAGTGACTTCTTTTGTGATTGGGATACCTCAATCAGGATGATATCCTCCAGATACATCCATTTACTCAAGAATTTCATAAATTCATTGTTTTTAATAGCTGAGTAGTTTATTTGTTTATTGTATGTATGTGAGTACACCATTGCTCTCTTCAGACACACTAGAAGAGGGCATCAGACCCCTTTGCAGATGGCTGTGAGCCATCATGTGGTTGCTGGGAATTGAACTCAGGACCTCTAGATGAGCCGTCAGTGCTCTTAACCACGGAGCCATCTCTCTAGTCCCCCATTGTGAACTCTCATATTTCAAAATAAATGACATTTCTAAAACTTTTAGGAAGAAGGAACAAAGGAGTGAAGGAAGCATCTCTGAGAGGGAAGCAGCTAACTCGTCGCCACCATCCCAGGAGTCGCCACCATTTTCCAGGTTCCCCACTAATGAGTCTGCAAAGTGGCGGCAGAGAAAATGGCTGCTGGTGGCTTCCTGCAGAGACTCCCATAGATCCTCACACAGGTCTTCCCACGGTCCTGTCATGATCCTCCCAGAATCCTCCCATCGATCCTCGCACAGATCCACAGATCATTCCACAGATCTTCCTCAGATCTACCTGAGATCCTTTGGCAATCCTCCCATGGATCCTCCCACAGATCGTTCCACAGATCGTTCCACAGATCTTCCTCCAGATCCTTCCACAGATCTCCCTGAGATCCTTCAGCAATCCTCCCTGGATCTTCCTAGATTCCCCCTGCCGTCCTCTCCCCTTGAATGTTGGAAGGCTAAGGCAGGTACAGTGTTGTGTCTTATGTTCTTTGCTGGTGTGGGGTCTGAAGTTGGGAGGCATAGAGGGAGGACAAAGAACACAGTTGGCTTAATGTTCTCCCAGAGAACAAAAGAGAATTCCAGAAGAGTGTTCCAAGAGTAAACTCCACCCCCTTTCTGATCCCCCAACTCCTAGTCCAAGCCTTCTGTCATCTTCCTTGGGGGCAGACCTTCTGAGTTCAGGCTGAGGTTGACTTGCAGGAATATAAACATCACAGCGTTCCCATGAGAACGGAGCTTGTGCTGCTGAGCTATTGTAATTTATTAATCGCAATTATTTCAAGATGAGAATGTAGAATCGCTCTTTGGCCATACACACACACACACACACACACACACACACATACACACACACACACACACACACACACACACACACACACACACACACACTGCACATAAAAGACTTGAAAATACCAGAAGAGCAGTTTTCTGTGGAGAAAACAGAACCTAGAGACTCCAGCTTTAGTTAGAAAGAGATGGGGCTGTAGGGCCCTAGCACAGCCTTGGGCTGCAGCTCGATGTATGTATTTAGATTTGTTGTTGTTGTTGTTGTTATTTCGGGGGCTACAACTCTGTCTTGTGTTGCCTGAGGTAGAGGTACCTGTGGGATTGGCTTACCATAATGAAAAACATCTGCAGTTTTGGAAATGTTCCTGAGTATCTTCATCACTGTTTTTATTATCTTTGTGGGCAGCTTACCAGATGAGACTCTTATTTCCTACAAGGGCCTTGGTGCTACACAGAGGACTTTATGTCTTTGCCTTCTAAAAGGATTTGGTGTAGATGTATGAAGGCTGATTGTCCCTCAAGAAATAGAATTAAGCATCCTAGTGAACATCACAATGCTAAGTTGGCCTCAAGATGGGGGTGGCAAAGGACAAGCATGGAATTTGTCCACTTAGTGTCTAGTATCCGTGTTCAGGGTGTTGGTGCTGGCTCCCAACATGAGTTCCAGAGAGAGAAGTAGATGAGTTTCCTGGCGAGGAAATTTAGAAATTCTCTACACAGAGTAATGGATAGCACGGAATGGATCTCTATATGCACAGGAGATTGGCCTCACAAGGACTTTACCAGAGGGGGCGGGGTGGGGTGGGGATCAAATCCTGGGTAGAGAGGTTCAGGGTGTGAAGAACCTCATGAAATTCTCTCCTGGGGTTGTTCTCTATGCAGAGCGCCTTTATATACACTGGTGAGACACTTTGTCTTCATTTATCTGAAAACCCAGAGAACAAATGTCTCAGGGACTGGGAGAAGAAAAAAAAAAAAAAAAAAAAAAAGCCAGGGCCTTCAGGAACTGCTTGCTGTGAGAAAGAAAAGTGTGCAGTATTTGGACTTCTCTGTTCCTTCCAGGATACTCTGAAGGAAGATTCAAAGTGAATTTGGGAAATTAGGAAGGTCTCAAATGAAGGGGGATCATGATTCCCCAAGTTCTCTCTCTATATATCTCCTGAGACCTCCAGGGGATCCCTAACAGGGGAACCAGGGCTGTAGCTCTGAGGTACTACGAACAGGAGACACTAAATAAATTGTCAAGGGAGGATGCTCCTTGGCCATGCCCTTCCCCTGCCCTGGCTCTCTCCTCCCAACACTTCAGCAATGTTTATTAAGAGATGACAAGTCTATCAGGCCTCCTGAGGAGCCTTTCACACAGAGATCTTCCCATACACCCAGGGAATGTCATCAATCTTCTGCTTGTTTTGAGCTCCCGAGCAGCTGAGAGTGAGCAAGGACCCGTCCTGTCCCACCCCCTCCCTGTAAGCATCTCCCTCATTTCCTCCTTCTTCTTCAGTGCTTTGCAGCATGTCAGTAGGTGCTAGAAAAAAGGGATGCTGTCTGCACCAAGTGTGTCAGATAAGGATATGAAGCATAGAAAAACAGGAACAAAACAGACCTTTCTCTAATGTCCCTGGCTTTACTAAATGGACAGACTGTAGAATAAACAGTTGCTGTGCTGTGCTGTGCTCTGAACATTGTTTTATTTACATCATGATCATGCACAGTAGAAAAATGACTCTCAACCCCCTCATGTTATACGTCCATCTCACAGAGAATCAGCTGCCCATCTTCTGAAATATCAATTATGGACATCTACTCTGAGAACAGATCCATGTGGCCTTTCTTAGATGCATGCGTGCTTGTGTGTTCCTCTGCATCGAATTTCTTTCTGGAAACAAACTTTAGGCTGTAACTATCAACTTCTCAAGGAAAAGATGTACTGCCTCATGTAGGAGGCAGGTTTGATACCAGTAACTAGCAATTGCGAGTAGTTGAATATGCGCCTTTGAAGTATTTTCTGTGCCACAGTATTTGTAAGTCAAGCATGCTGCACACCCACTTTTCATCAGAAGGCCCCCTAATCTAGGCCACACAGCTCCAAGTCCTGAAAGACACTGTCAGATGCGACAATAATACCATTTTTAAATCTCATGAAATTTATTGAGGCTTACAAATCACTTTTTGGCCCTGGTTCAATATTTAAACGTTTCCATCGAACACATCATAAGGTTGTTTTTTATTTGGAGATGGAAGAGAGAAAATTATTTCTCTCTGCCATGAATGCTTCCAAACAGTTTTTTTGAATCTGGTTCTTTGCTATAATATGTGCTTTTCAAAGATTTTGACACCGGGCTTTGTTCGGAGAAACGAGGAAGGTCATGAAAAACGGGTCTTTCATCCTCTGCGAAGCATCTCTGTGACTGGAGCTGAATCAGATAGGAATGAAAGATTGGGCTGGTTTAATTCACACTGGAAGGTCTGTGAGAGACTGAGTGGTTTGGAAAGTGCATTCTAACGCATAGATCCTGGCATTTGTTTCAGAGAGCCGTGTAGGTCTGGAGATAGTGCTTTCAGGAGTCTATGTACTCCGGACTAAATAGTTCCATGTGCCTGCCTGGCTGGGCCCTGCTTGGCTTCTGTAGACAAGGTTTCCAGAATATGCCATGTTGGAACCTGATGTTCTAGTGTGAGTTCATAGGTGTGTGAACATGCATGCATGTGTGTTTGTGTTTGTGTGTGTGTGTG
>CACVCL010034743.1:0-21263 GCA_902729485.2 Mus minutoides
GGCTGAGCAAGCCAAGGGAAGCAAGCCAGTAAAGAACATCCCTCCATGGCTTCTGCATCAGCTCCTGCTTGAGTTCCAGTCCTGACTTCCTTTGATGAACAGCAGTATGGAAATGTAAGCCGAATAAACCCTTTCCTCCCCAATTTGCTTCTTGGTCATGATGTTTGTGCAGGAATAGAAACCCTGACTAAGACAGTATGCTTAGCATCAGGGATATTTAAGTCAAATGTAATTAGGTACCACTTTATACACAGTAGGATGGCCAGAAGGAAAAAAAATGTATTGGAATGTATATAGCAAAATTAGAACCCTTTATACTTTGCTAATGGGATTTTTTTAAAGATGGGGTGGTAATTTTTAAAACCATCTGACAATTGCTAAAGAAATTAAATAAAGTTGTGTGTTCTACTATTTTAGCTGTACATATAGTAGATATGAAAGCATAGTTTCACATACAAACTTATTCATGATAGCCCTTTTATTATAACTAAAAGCAACTGGATATTAATCAACTAATGAAGGAGTAATTCAATGTGTCATATTGTGTGTACAAAGAAATCTTAGTAGTAATAAAAATAGTGGTAGATACTACAATGCCATTTAATCCTTAAAGCATTATTTTAAATGAAAGAGGCCAGTCATAACCCACCAGATTTTGTATAAGTCCATTTGTATGAGCTGGTCAGAATAGGGCAAATTTACAGAGATAGATGGTAGAGCAGCAATTGACTAGCTGTAGCTTGGAGATAGGGCATTCAAATGACTGGAGAAAGATGGATATGAGGAGCAATAGGTAATGAATGTTACAGAATTGATGGATAGCACCACGAATACATTTAAAACAGAATTATGGGTAAACTGTGCAACATGTGGATATTTTTCAATAAAACAAAACAAAACATTCCAGTGTTTTCAAATAGTTGTTTGTCTATGAAATGAGTGGAAGTCTAAAGAGGGCCCTCAACAGAAAAGGAGGTCAAGAATAATGTTGCAAACATCTAGAAGGAGAAGAAGATCACAGAAAGCTCTTTGCTGTAAACCACTTAAGCACTGGAAAAAGTATAATAAAAATATGCTAGAAGTTTCTAAAGCTAAGTGTCCAAGTAACCTAAACAAAGAAGAAAATCAGTAAAGAGAGCTCAGGGAGTATCAAAACTGGATAGAATAAATCAATACTGGATGCTGACATATGCATTGGGATTGGAACCAAACTTGTGAACAAAATTCTGGAGCCAGAAGTCTGCTTAGCCATCAACAGCAATAGAAAACAGTCTCTGTGAGCCCTAGGAAGCAGGAAGAAAATCGCCTGTTAGTTCTGGGCTTTGAGTTGGAAAGACTACATTTGTGCTATGTGTGTCTTATGGTCTGGAGTTACAGTTCCATCTTAGAGAATCTCTATCTGAAAAAAATAAATTCAAAAGTTTATGACTGACTAACAAGATTGTAAGGATCCCAGCAAAATAGAATTATCTATGCTATAGGGCAAATTTCTTGTAGGGATATTGTAGTGGCTATCCCTGGTTGTCAACTTGATTATATTTGGAATGAACTACAATCCAGAATTGGAAGGCTCACCAATGACCCTAACCTGGAGGCTGGGAGATAGAAGTTTCTGATCTGAATCTTGGTATAGAGATCTTGAAGCATAGTGACTATTGATTCCAGAAGATTAAGACAGGGAGATCTCCAAGTTCAAGGTCATCTGGGATTAAAGGTGTGATGGTACACACCTTTAATCTGGGCTACACCTTCTGCTGGAGATCATATAAGGACACTGGAATAAGGGAGACTAGCTATCACTCCTTCGCCTGCTCACCGTGTGTGTGGGACTGAGTAACTGCTAGATCCTTGGACTTCCATTCACAGCTACTACTGAACCATTGTTGGGAATTGGACTGCAGACTGTAAGTCATCAATAAATTCCCTTACTCCATAAGTTCTGTGACTCTAGAGAACCCTGACTAATACAGATATCTTCCTATAAAACATCTGCTATTAAAAATCAATTAATAGTAGAAAAATAAAAATTAAATCATCCTAAGGTAGAACCGGCAAAGTCTGTAAATATAGAATTGTGTAGCATTTAAAACAAGTAAATGTGTGGGGGTTTGGTTCTGTTATAGAGCACTTGCCATATTCTTGAGCCCCTGTTTCTGATCTCTAGAACCACAAATATATCAATGAATACAACTACACAGAACAGAAATGGTCCATTAATAAGTGTATTTTAAAATTAAATTTAATTTATCAAAAGGTATATATTAATGAGCCCAAACTGAAAGACATTTATGAAATATCTAACTAAAATAGAGTTTCTAGAAACAAAATTATCAGTAGATTTGATAAACAGTGGACTAGAGAAGTCTAATGAGAGCACCAGACTGAAGAAAAAGTAAGAAGGATAGCCCCCATTGTGCAATCCATTGATGTAGAAATACATTTTGTGTCATTGTAGAGAAAAGAATCATAAAATGTAAACATTACTCCAATATAAGTAAAAAGAATTTGACAGGATAGTCAAATATAGCACAATAGAGAATATTCCAGATATATAGACAACAACCAGTTCCCAGACTGAAGGAAACAAAGGTTGATTCAGAGATCCGTCAGAGAAACACTCAGCCATGGTGCTTCATACATGTTTCAGTTACTTGGTTACACAAAGGTGGGGGGGTCACTTGAAGGCAGGGATTTGAACTTTTCCTCAACAACATTGCCAGGACCTGTATGTTGGTGAACACTGTCAACTTGATGGGTTTTAGAATCACCATAGAAGCAAATCTCTGAGCTTGTCTGTGAGGGATTATCTAGATTGGGTAACTTGAGATGGAAAAGTCCACCCTAAATTTGGAAAACATCATTATATGAGCTTGGATTGCATATTAAGTTAAAAGGAGAACATGAGCTGAGCCTTTATTGCTGTGTGGTTTCTGACCATGGATGCATGTGTCATCTCCGCTTTCCACTGGACTTCGCTGCAGTGATGAACTCTACGCCCATGAACTGTGACTTAAAATAAACCCTCTTTAAATTGTTTTTTAACAAGAATTTTGTCACAGCAACAACATTGGTAGCTAACATACTGTCTTTAAAAACTAATTAATAAATTAAAATATACTAAAGAAGAAAGTCATATTATCCATGGTGATTCAAGAGTGGTAGAACAGAATCGTAATAATTTAAGTGGATGCCAACAGACACTACAAGCATGGCTTTTAATTATTGAAAGAGAGTAACAATAGCTTTAATTGTTTATGATTTAGGAATGAAGGGAAACTAAAGACATTTGCTGTCAGAAAGAATGAGACAGTTTCCTTTTCATAGATACATGCTGAAGGAATTGCTAACTTTATATAATGGATCACGGATATTAGAACAATGCAACAAAATTTAAGAGGCAATGACAAAACCTACTATTATTCGGATAAAGGAACATCGCAAAAAAATGACTCCTGATGGCACACTATTATACCCATAGATGAGTGAATCAATTAACCCTTATCAGCCAAGCTCCTTCTTGCAGTAGGTAGTCAGTAGCAGAGACCCACGACTGGATGATGGGCATAGAGTGAAAGATTTTGGAGCACTCATCTTTAAATGGGATGTCTTCCTTAGACTCCTTTCCTCAAAGCTCAGGGATCTCTGTGAAAGAAGAGGCAAAAAAAAAAAAAATTGAGGTTGCTCCTCAGGATCCAGAGGTGACTTCAAGGACACTTGGAGATAAAAGAGGATTGATACACATGAGCTCATAGAGATTGTGGCAGAACAACCAAGTCCTGTACAGGTTCAAACCAGACAAACCAGTGATGCAAAGGCTAAGTGGACACAAAGTCCCACCCCTAACCAAGAAGTTATTTATAATTGATACCTGCTGGGAAAGGCAAAATTACTTTTCTCCAGTGGGGTATCACTGGATATATCAGCCATGTTACAAGGCAGGTCCCATGCCCAAGAGTAGTTGGCCAACATAAAACAGACTCCATTTGTGTGTATGTGTGTGTGTGTGTGTGTGTGTGTGTGTGTGTGTATGTGTGGGAGTACAGTGGGAAAATAATAGTGCAAACTCTTTTTTTTTTAGATTTACTTATTTATTTTATGTACACTGTCGCTGTCTTCAGACATACCAGAAGAAGGCATAGGATCCCATTATGATGGTTGTGAGCCACCATGTGATTTCTGGGAACTGAATCTCGAAGAGCAGCCAGTGCTCATAACTGCTCAACCATTTCTCTAGCCTTTTGTGTGAGTGTGTTGTTGTTATTATTTTTTTTTTTTTGCTTTTCTTTTTTGTTTAGTTTTGTTTCTGTCAGAAAGAGGAAGAGAAAACACAGAGAGAGAGAGAAGAGAGAGAGAGAGAGAGAGAGAGAGAGAGAGAGAGAGAGAGGCAAGCATTTAGATGGGGGATTTGTGGAGAGTTGAAAATAAAACCTGAGCAAATGATCAAAATATATTATATGATTTATTTTTAAGTTAAGGGGAAAAAAGTAGCTAATGTTGATTTTATGGAGGATAGAGATATAGTTATAGACAACATTGATATTCTGTGGTTGTGGGATTAATAATGTCTCCTAAGCTTATTCATAACTCAGAAGAATGAGTACAATAAAAATGGAATGATCAAAGCATCCTATTCAGGTTTGAAAAGGTTGCAATGAAACCCATTATTTTGTACAATTAATATACACGAATAGAAAGGCAGCTGAACCACTAGAAACAAAAAAGGAATGAACTATCTTGTAAGGTTAATCAATCAGGTGGTTAAAAAAAGAACAAAAATAATAGCAACTGAAGGTTGATAGCTAGATAATACACACCAAGTCAGAAAAATGCTAACACCTAGCTGTTAATGTTAGGTATAAAGCATCCCCCAAAGGCCCATATGTTGTAGGTATTCTCAGCATGTCACAATCCCAAGAGGTAAAAGTACAAAACTAAATCTGTCTCCATGAAAGGATTGATCTGTTAGTTGGTCCATATGTTGATGGCATTTTGGGAAAATGGTGGAAACTTAGGGGATGGGCTTTGATGGGGGCAATAGGTCATCAGGGCCATGACCTTGAATGGTTTCTTGCTCCTGGCCTCCTCCTGTCTCTGTCTCTCTGCTCCTCAGCTACAGTGAACTCAGCACTTTTACTCCCCCAGGGCCTTGCACATGACAGTGTTCAGTCTCACCACCGCCTACCAGCAATGGAATCAACTGAGTGTGGACTGAAACATTCAAACCCTGAATCAAAATAAATCCATCTTTCTTTACTCTTTACTATGTTTATCTCGTATAATTGTTACAGTGAGGAAGTTCTAAGATATATATATATATATATATACACACACATATAGTTTTATTTTCAGTGTAGGGGATTAAATAAGAGAACTGTGTGTGTTCTGGGGTAATTACCCTACCTCTGAGCAACGTGTCTAGTAATAAAACCAACTATTAAAATTAGAATTTCTGAAAGTGGATAAGGCCCAAAATCCAATTAATAAGTTGTTTACAACATACAAAGGTGAACATTTGTATATAATATATATATAATACATATTATATAATTTAAAAGGAAAATGATATTTCAGGTAAAAATGAACAAATATTTAAAAGCAGATAGTATAGCAATTACATATCAGACAAAATGCAATTTATTATAATGTAAAAGTAGAGATATGAGCATCATCATAAACTTGCTGATTAGAAATAATTGTGAACTGAAATGAACTTAATATATAAAAAAATTATGAATGATTTGCTAAATAAACAAATTATTATCCAAATAGGAAATGCTAATACATTTGTCAGAAATTAAGTTAATCAGACAAAATATTTTGAAATAATCTGCAAGATTTCAATTACTCTGTTAATTGAGCTGATCTGACAAATTTATACACAGCAACTGACTAAACAAATGTAAACCTCTGGTCTTTTTAAACACAAATTCAGGGGCAGTTTGGGAGTCTGTACATGCAGAATTTGGAGAGTGACCAAATCTGGTTCCCTATAGTGCAACTCAGTAGTTATGTTATTTTACCTTATTGTGTCTTAGCACTATAAATTACAAGTAGATATTTGTGAATTACAGGAAGTGATATTACCAAGGGATTTTGTGATTTCTAACAAATTAAAATATGTACACTATTTAGATTAGTACTTAATGCCAATAAATGTTTGACAATAAGATGATATAATTAACATGCAGTGTATAAATTAAGTCACACAAAGTTCTATGAAGTAAATTCAATAAAATCAGACACCAACTCTATGAAATCACCCCCATTCTTCCACGTAGCTGGATATTGGGAAATAGACTTCTCAATAATTCATAATTTAATGAAGAAAGTAAAATAGATGTCATACAATATTCATAATAGAATCAGCAAGCATAGTACATATAAAACCTCACAGAGTATCCTAATTTCTTAAAATAGTAGTTTATAATTATGAATGTACTTATTAGAAAATACTTATTTAACCCTTCCCATCCTGTGATTCCCCATGATTCCTTCACACCATTCTTATTTTTTCCTTATACCTTGAAATATGCCTGCAATGGACTTGACTGATTTCCTGATTTCTTTGAGTACTTCAATTTAACACATATAACTAAAGATTCAAAGTCACTATTCACATATGATAAATACAATATTTCTGAACTCACACAGAAGGATTAAATGAGTTTATGTGGAGTTACCCTATAAGGAGGTTGCCTCTCCTTGATATTAAATAAAAAGTCCAGTGCCAGATTGTGTGTTTTGACTCTATTCTAAAGAGAGCTCATAGTTTAACAATAAAAGACAGAAATAAGGCTGGGAGAGATGGGAGTGACTTGTGAGCTTCATCTCTACTAGCAAACTTTCACAGTGCTGAAAAGTTCTGTTTAAGATAAAAGTAGAGAAGTCATTGATAATTTTACCTAGCTTGGCAAGATATATCTACTGGTGTAGCCATGGCATGGATATTATAGAAGTAACTAACATATTCTGATCAAGTTTAAGTCACACTTCATAAGACAGAACTCAACCCACTACCATTAACTGGGCTAAACACCCATGGCTGTCTAGGTCATAAGTCTTAGAGAAGAAATGCTAATACTATTCATTATTCCAGTAAATGGACATAATATTAAACTTCATCATTATCTTTATATCCATAGAATAGCAAACCTCTTAAACCTCATCAGAAAAGCTGCTTTTATTTTTGCAGGAGATGACAATGAGTACAGAGACCCACAGTGGGTCAAATGCAAAGCATAAAAGTCATTGGCATGCTCATATTTAAATGAGACATCTACATCATATTTTCTCCTTCCAAAGCTCAGGGATCAGCATGGAACAGGCAGTGAAAGCACTGTGAGAGTCAGAGGAGGTAGACATTTGCAGGGAAAGGGTTTGATGTACACAACAGGGCTGTCATATTCACGAATTCATAACATTTGGGATATTGAGACCTGTACAAGATAAAGTCTGCTATAGCCATCTACACTGATAGATGAAGAAGGGGTTCTAAAGTCCAACCCCAAGCTAGAAAGCTTCACACAGCAACATAACCACTTGCCTACAGGTATGTGAGAATACCCAAACCCCAGTACAGGGTCCTAAACCCATGCACACATGGAGACATCACTAAGTGGATTCATTGTGTTCAAACACAGCATGCAATGTTGGGAAAGAGAATTAGTGGAGGGGATAGGGAGAAAATGGAGGAGAGAGAATGAAATGTATAGTTGATCAATATGCATTATATGCATATATGGAAATCTCAAACACTAAAAATAAAACAAAGGAGGAAAATAAATCAAGTCACTTGAAGATTGATGTTTGCGGGTGCAGTAGAGCAGGTAGGGAATGGACAGCAAGGAGCTCACAGAGAAGGTGGGAGGAGAAAATCACAGGAAAGGGAACAAGGTAGAAACATCCATAAAAAGAGCAGAAAATGGAACGAAGGAAATACAGGGAATGCTGCCAAGGCACCAGTGGACGGCCTTACCCTCATGTGCATGCTGGCAGTATAGAGTGGGTTGAGAGGTCCTTGGTCTTGTTAAGATCATATGCCCCAGTACAGAGGAATGCCAGGGCCAGAAAGCAGGAGTGGGTGGGTTTGGGGAGCAGAGCGGGGGGAGGGTACAGGGGGTTTGATGATAGCATGTGAAATGTAAATGAAGAAAATATCTAATAAAAAAAAAGAAAAAAAAGAAATTAAAAAAAGAGTATGTGAAGGTAGGACAGAAAATTACTGTGAGGTATTTGGGAGAAATTGGAGGAGAAAGGGTAGGAGTAATTTGATCAAAGTATAGTGTGTGTGTGTGTGTGTGTGTGTGTGTGTGTGTGTGTGTGTGTGTGTAATTACTGATAAATTAGAAAATGGATTTTTGGAGAAAAGTTGAAGAATAGAAGTCCATAGCAAGATTTATCAATTTACAAAAGCATTTAACATGTAAAAGAAACAAAATATACAGAATAAAATGAGACCAATGAAGAGTTTTACATCTTCAGAGAATAATTGGACATGATATCCAGCAATCTTAAATAATGGAATGAGTTTCTAAATATAAAATTCTAAATATAAAATTCTTTTAAATGGATATTTTATTTATTTACATTTCAAATGTTATCCCCTTTCATGGTTCTAAATATAAATTTTAAATAAGAACATATGTAGCATTGAATTGATAGTAAAAATGCTGCTCTGTTTCTCAGAAACATGCTGTGAGTTTGTTTTATTGTAGATGTACCCTAGGTCCATGAAATAAGAAAACATGGAAGGTTAATAAATAATATAATTATTGATTGTAAAAGACGAGTGCATGAAAATAATACTAAGGAGCACCTGCTGACAAGTCTTTATATATGTCAGTGTTGCTGCATAGAGCATTATTTAATAACATTTTATATTCATTGTAATACAGATTAGATATATTATTTTCCTTAAAAATAGAAGTAATCATAATAAGATATCAAATTGTTACCTCATTTTATGCCTCTGTTACCCAAGCTCTTCTAGCTCTCAGATTTAAACCATCTTGGAAGTCAAACTAATAAATAGGTGATATAAAAATCAATGAGAATGTAAATCACCAATGTATTTAATTAATTAGCCAAGTAGAATGATAAATGTATACCACACATAGTAAGTACATGGAAACATTTTAAATTATATGAAATGTAGAGGAACATATACAGACATAGTCTGCCTTACTTATAGCAGCAAGTTATTTCTGTATGTGTCTATCAAAGGGAAGGAAATGTAGCTCAGTGGCAGAGAGTTTGCCCAAAATATAAACAAATATATAAACAGGCAATAAGCCAGAAGGGCAATTGAGATGGTTACTTAATTTGATTAACACCAAAACTGCTTAAAATTTCAGTATTTCAAACAAAAAAGTCAAATAACAACAACAAAAGCTCAGACCAAAAAGTATTGTGTCTTTCCTAGCAATTATATACAACAAACAAAATCAAATGTCTAGGTTCTAGGCTATATAAATAGCTTCAACAGATTGGTTGGAAATGATAAACAACTCACTGAATAGAACTGAAAACCATCAGTAAGGACAGAGCATTTATAAATGTGGCCACCAATATTTATGTCACAATTATAAAGTACAACAAATCATTAGGCCATCAAGGCTATATCATTTTATATTTATTACTTTGGTACAATGAAAAACATTGGGTACTAATACCAAATACATGTGGGTTTGTAGGAAGTTGAAGACATTTTGTTTTGGGAAAATAAATTGTCAAATCACATTACAGGTCACTTTAACAATATCCAGACATGCTGGAAATTTACATTTTAGGCTAGTAATTGCACTGTTAGCATGTACTATAGGGAGATCTCTTTTTCTATGTCTTGGATTTTTGTTGGTTTTAATATTGAAAGCTTGGACAAAATACAAATAGCCATTTATAGTGAAAAGGGGAAATGTATTATGAACATGAATTTAAAATAAATGAACTAGATCTTCATGTAGCAATATTAGATTTTGAAAGAATAATGGTTACAAAACATGAACATATGGTATGATAAATTATTCATGGCTAGATACATATGTGGCCAAATATTGATAGGGAAGTATATGTAGAAACTTCAGTGTGACAGTTACATCTGGAGATCTAGGAACAGAAGAGGAGTATTAATTCTTCATGATGTGTGTGTGTGTGTGTGTGTGTGTGTGTGTGTGTGTGTGTGTGTGTGGTATTTTGTTTAACCCTCTTTCTGTAGTCTTATGTTAGCATATTTCTAACCTAAATGTATCCTTAGAACTTCTAATCTTCATCAGTGTAACTAGCTGGTACAGAAGGAGGAAGACATATCTGATCATGGCTGGCAACTATACCAGAAAATCACCAGAGAGATTTGTCATCATTGTGTCAGAAGCAAAGCATGAATCAGCCTGCTCACAACATACAACACATTCTTCCTTTTATATATGCCTTCTCAGTTATATACAAATGAACAGGTCAGGATTCCACTCCCTCTCTCTTAATTACCAATATCTCCAAATTAGATATGTGATATGTGATTTGGTCAGTAAACGTGTTATGTAGAGTAGTGAACTCAGATGCTTAAAAGCTCTAGGGAAATTTGCTACTGTTTAAGAGAGATGAAGTTGCTCTGTACAAACTGACATTATTTTTTAGCATATTTTAAATTAGACTTTGATCATTCTTTTATTGTAAATGTAAGTTTTAAAATCATTTACATAAGTAATTTTTCTTCAACTTTTTAATTTAATTTCACAATTATGTTTATATTTTAATTTTAGTTAATAATTTTTAAATAACATTCTTACTGAATTATATTTCCTCAAAAGCATATACTTTTACATATACACTCATATGTCTATATCTATATTTTACATTATAATTTACAACTGTAACAAAATTATAGTTAAAAAGTAGAACAAACATAGTTTTATGGTTGGGGTCACCACAACATAAGGACCTGTATTAAAGGCTTACAATACTAGGGAGTTTGAGAACCACTGGTTAAAGAGTTAGTGATTTTCTTTTTTCTTCATTTTTTATTGGTTATTTTCTTAATTTACATTTCAAATGTTATCCCCTTTCCTGGTTTCTCGTCTGAAAATCACCCTCCCCCATCCCCCTGCTCACCAACTCACCCATTCCTGCTTCCTGCCCCTGGCATTCCCCCACACTGGGGCATAGAGCCTTGAGAGGATGAAGGGCCTCTCCTCCCATTGATGTCCAACTAGGCCATCCTCTGCTGCATATGCATCTGGAGCCATGAGTCCACCATGTGTGCTCTTTTGTTGGTGGTTTAGACCCTGGGAGCTCTGGGGGTACTGGTTTTTCATATTGTTGTTCCTTCTATGGGGCTGCAAACCCCTTTAGCTCCTTAGATCCTTTTCTAGCTCCTTTACTGGGGACCCTATGCTCAGTCCAAAGGATGGCTGTGAGCATCCACTTCTGTACTAGTCAGGCACTGGCAGAGCCTCTCAGGAGAGAGCTATATCAGGCTCCTGTCATCAAGCACTTGATGGCATCTGCAATAGTGTCTGGGTTTGGTGACTGTAAATAAGATGGGTCCCCAGGTGAGTCAGTCATTATTTAAAATGGGGTACAGAGCTAAACAAAGAATTCTCAACTAAGGAATACTGGATAGCTGAGAAGCACCTAGAAAATGTTCAACATCCTTAGTCATCAGGGAAAAGCAAATCAACAATCCTGAGAGTCCACCTCATTTCTTCAGTCTCTACTCCACACTTTGTCTCTGTAATTCCTTCCATGGGTGTTTTGTTCCCCCCTTCTAAGATGGATAGAAATATCCATACTATGGTCTTCCTTCTTCTTGAGTTTCATGTGTTTTGTGAATTGTATCTTGGGTAGTCTGAGCTTCTGGGATTCTGGGATACATCCACTTATCAGTGAGTGCATACCATGAGTGTTCTTTTGTGACTGGGTTACCTCACTAAGGATGATATTCTCCAGATCCACCCATTTGCCTAAGAATTTCATGCATTCATTGGTTTTAATAGTTGAGTAGTATTCCATTGTGTAAATGTACCACATTTTCTGTATCCATTCCTCTGTTGAGGAAAATCTGGGTTCTTTCCAGCTTCTGGCTATTATAAATAAGGCTGCTATGAATATAGTGGAGCCTGTGTCCTTATTACAAGTTGGAACATCTTCTGGGTATATGCCCAGGAATGGTATTGCTGGGTCCTCAGGTAATAGTATGTCCAATTTTCTGAGGAACTGCCAAACTGATTTCCAGAGTGGTTGTACCAGCTTGCAATCCCATGAGCAATGGAGGAGTGTTCCTCTTTCTCCACATCCTAGCCAGAATCTGCTGTCAACTAAGTTTTTGATCTTAGCCATTCTGACTGGTGTGAGGTGGATCTCAGGATTGTTCTGATTTGCTTGTCCCTGATGACTAAGGATGTTGAACATTTTCTAGGTGCTTCTCAGCTATCCCGTATTACTTAGTTGAGAATTCTTTGTTTAGCTCTGTACCCCATTTTAAATAGGGTTATTTGGTTTTCTGGAGTATACCTTCCTTAGTTCTTTGTATATATTCTAGATACCAACAAGAGCTTGCTGAGAGGAGCCTGATAAAGCTGTCTCCTAAGAGGCTCTGCCAGTGCCTCACAAATACACAAGTGGATGCTCACAGTCACCCATTGGACAGAGCACAGGGTCCCCAATGAAGGAGCTAGAGAAAGTATCCAAGGAGCTGAAGGGGTTTGTAGCCCCATAGTGGGAACAACAATATGAACTAACCAGTATCCCCAGAGCTCCCTGGGACTAAATCACCAACCAAAGAAAACACAGGGTGGGACTCATGGCTCTAGCTGCATATGTAGCAGAGTATGACCTAGTCGGTCATCAATGGGAGAAGAGGCTCCTGTGAAGGTTTGATTCCCCAATATAGGGGAATTCCAGGGCCAGGAAGTGGGAGTGGGTCTGTTGGTGAGCAGGGGGACAGGGAGGGAGAGGGGGAGGGGTTTTCAGAGGGGAAACCAGGAAAGGGGATAACATTTGAAATGTAAATAAATATCTAATAAAAATGGGGGAAAAAAGAGTTAGTGACAAGGCAGTGATGGTGGCAGTGATTAGATGAAGTAAGTGGAGTGACAGAAAGTGAACACAATACATGGAATCACAACACATGGAGTGTCATTTGATTACATAAAACAATTAAAACATGATTAAATGCTCCATATAGAATGCAGACTTATAATATGAATATAAGTTCACTTTGGACTTCTTATGAGCAACTTATATTTCAGGTCTGGAAAATGGGGCTCATATACTGCTTTAACAGTTAGGTGTAAGAATTTAATTTTATAATGAATAAATATGAGAAATATTGAAATCAGTTGTATTATGCTCAACACATTAGTGATTTAATAAAGGTTACTCTTTTCACTCCTTCCCCTACTTTCCATATTCTTTATCTTCATGCTATAAGGGGAATGAATAAGGTCTAATTGCTTTGAGGAAGATTTTTATGCAAAACATTCCTTCTAGAGGTGGATGGGTCTGGTGTATATATTTAGAAGTGATTCTGCTTAGTTAATATCTTCGAAGACTCAGTATTGGGCTCTCCCAGAAGGAACTATTGGCTAGAGGTGAGGAGATGACCTTTGTAGATAGAACATCTTACTTGATGAGTTTTGCTCAGAAGGAATGTACAGAAATCACTTAGCAAATTCACGTGGCTGTTGGGTAAGATTTGGGAGTGTCTGCCTTGCCTGCTCTTTTGAGATGAACTGCTTTAGAACATATTAATATAGAGATAGAAGTGTCCCAGTATTTGGAAGTAAAGGTGATGCCAAAAGATGACTCAGTGGTATGTGAGAGTTGAGGACAAAGCCATGTCTTCTATCACAGGTTAGATATCCAATGACCTTTCTTATTTGGGTAATTCAGTGGAAAATGGTTGCTTATGCATGCAGCTGCTGCCTCTGTTTTCAGATTTACAGACAATTGCAAAATTTGACCCAAAGGGTTTTTTTTTTTTTTTTTGTAAAGTTAAGACAAACTTCTCTAGGCACCAATAAAGGCAAAGATACCATCTTGTGCAATTGTATGAAGCAAAATTTTCACAATTATTTGTGTTTTCCTATTATTAGGAGACTTTATTGGAGTTAGTGTCATATATTTGGGGGATTTTTCACAGCACTAGGATTTTATACCATCCACCAAATGTCCCTCCATTCTACCTGCCTCTTTCAACATTCTCTCTATCAACCATACGTCCTCAACCTGATTCTCTAATCCTTGATCCCGCTGCCTCCATTTCATCCATAAAATCCATTCTATCTCATCTTATAGGAAGATCCATATTTTCCTATAGTCCCTTCCTCTATTTTCCTTTTCTGGGTCTATGAATTGTAAGTTGACTATCATTTATTTAATGACTAATACACACATGTAAGCAAATATATATTTATCTTTGTGGGTCTTGCTTACCAGATTAGGATGATTTTTTTCTTGTTCCTCTAATTTGATTGTAAATTTTTTGATGTTATTTTTTAAGAGCTGTATAATACTACATTGGGACGTTTACTACATTTTTTTCTTTCCCTGTGGAGGGACATCTTACGGTTCTTGCTAAGACTTTAAGTACTACATTGAATAGGTATGGAGAAAGTGAACAATCTTGTCTTGTTGCTTATTTTAGTGAAATTCTAGGCTTGGGCTTGCACAGGTTGTGTGCATGCTGTCATAAATACAGTGACCTCATATTTGCAGTTGACATGTTTTGTCAGAAGATACTATTCCCTTGTAATCATTCTTCTGCCTATGACTTGTATGCATGTCACACCATACATTTACCATGATTCCTTAGCACTGAGAAGAAGAATATATTGTTTATGTTCCATTTAGGACTGAGCATTCTGTAGTTTCTTATTCTCTGCACTTTTGCCAGTTGTGGCAGCTTGCTTTTCTCAGATTGTTACCCCGTGGTTGGTTTGGGAAGTTTTCAGATGCTCTTATAAGATAGCACAGCTAGGCTGTCACCTGGCAGTTTACCAGAAAGTGGGCCTCTAAAGCAACAGTTCTCAACCTGTTGATTGAGTTCCCTTTGGGGGTCATATCACATGTCTTGCATATCAAATATTTATGTTTCACAATAGTAGAAAATTACAATTATGATGCAGAAAAAAAGTAATTTTATGGGTGGGGTCACCACAACATAAGGAACTGTATTAAGTGGTCACAGTATTAGGATGTCTAGAGGTTTGGTGTCTAGTGCAATAAAAGATGCTCAGAGGTTCCTCAGTGGTTGATTGAGAGACAGGTGTGAAGCATAAAACATATGCATCGCATTTTGAAGATTTAGGGCAACAGTTGAAAGTATCTGATTAATTCTACATGGCTTCTTGAAATCATAGTACTTCAGATATATTGGCTTACTTCAAATATGTAAGAAATAATTTTATGTTGTATTTTAACATTTTAAAATATGGACACTAGAAATAAAACTATGATAATTACCTGTCCCATTATAATTCTATTGAGCAGGTAGTCTACTATTTCAATGAAAAAAACGCTAACAAGGAGCATTTAACCTAGCCCCTCACTGGAATTGAAAGCACAGGAATGGATGAAATCTCAAGGAATGAATATAAGAAAGAAAGGAGATGAGGACACGACCTTTGGAAATGCTTTAATTAAAGATAAGAGCAGGAACCCGAGAGGCAGTGTTCATAGACCTATCTCTTCCATTTACTTGCATGATATTTTCTATTTATTTAAATACTTTCTGAGGTAATAAGTATATTGGAAATGATGAGTGGATCAACATTCAGTTGCTTCAAGTGAACACTTTGTTCTGCTCTGCAACTGTGTTAAATCTACTTCTTGAGACCTCACTTACTTTCTTTCTCTTCTCCATGTACTTCCGTTTTCCCTCTAGCACCACTCTTTCTTCTCTCTCCAATCTGACAATCCAGCTTCCTGGCTCTTTCTCTGATACCTCTCATAGCAAAGGAGATTCCTTTCCAGCTGTGCTCCACACACATCTTTTGATTGGCATATACTCATTCATACCCATCGTGTTTTAACAAGTTCCTGCTTAGCAACTCATTTCACTTAGGTACTGTACCCTGGCCTCATTTGCAGAAGAACATAGCTCCAACAGTTTTTCTTCCAGCATCAGTATTTCCCTATCTTGACTGGGATGCTCCAATCAGTAGAGAAAATTGCTCTTTCTCTAGTCTTTATTAAATGGTTCCTTGATCCCACTCTGCTCTCTAGTGATTGCTCTTTTTCTCTTCTTCCCTTCACATCAAAATACCGTTAAAGGGTTGCCTGTATGTGCTGCCTTCAATTTCTCTTCCTTATCCCCTCCTGAACCTCCATCAATCAGAATTTTCAACATGTGACACCCTTTATCAAGGTCACTAATAAGTTCCAAGTTTCCAAATCATTTATTGGTCCTCATCTTACTTGACTGCTCAGAAGCCCTTGATGCAGTTGATCTTCTTATTTGCCCTTGGCCTCCAGGATGCTCCATGTTCTTACTTTATATTCTTTGTCCGTGGCTCCCTTCTTCAGTGCCTGTGACTGCTCCTTCTCAGCCTTTACATTCTCCAGCCTATAGTATTCATTTATTGTTTATGGGAATTCCCATCTAGCTGTTTAGCCAAATATACCAGGAATGCAACTGTCTGAAACAAGTTGGTTTTACTATTCATTGCAGCAGTAAGAACATATCACATGTAATGGTAGGTATTTTAATAAGATGATGATTGAAATAAATATTATAAGTTTTGGTATTTTATTGGATGCTTATGAATAGAGCCTAAAATGTAAAAGGTCACTCTTGATTGACTACTGTTGGGCAATTATATAAGTTTCTTAGTAAGTAATGATTACAGGAAGATAAAGACTTGATCATGTCTAAAGCTATAGTTTGTAAAGATGAAATAGTCATTAATTATTAGATGGATGATAATTGGTCTTTTTGTTTGAACATTTGTTCCTGTGCCGAGACATCATTGTAGAGTGGCTCCTTAGTATCTTGGTCCATCATGGTAAGAATGGTCTTGAATGATATCAATGCTTACTGAAGTTATTTATGGATAATTAATCAACACCAGGGTTGCCTGTGAGTGCCAAATCAACCCAGAAAGACTAATGCCTAGGAGATAGTATGAGGCTCCCATATGGTGTTAGAGGCTGAGTTTTTCAGGATCTCATCAGTCTCATAAATTCCATCAGTGTGAAACTTGTATTAAGTTCATAATTCCAAGTTTTAAGGTAATTGGTCAAAATGACAGTTGGGAAGGCTTTCCTTAGAGGGCGTTTTACCCTGATTGTGTCTGGGTCTAGGATTCTGAGAATCCCTCCAAGTCCACTTACCCCATTTTCTATTTAGGGCCTTTGCAATTGCCTGTACCCACCCCAGAGTGGTATTTCTCTAGGTACCTCCTTGTGTTAGTTTTTGCTTTTCTCAGGTTTCTACCCCAATGTTAGGTGAGCATCCTAGCTTTATCCCTGAAATTATAACCTCCCACACTAACATTGTCTCAACACGTTTCTTAGTTATTTTGATCTTCAGAACCTGTCACTCTTTTCTACACTGTATTTTGTTTACTGGTTTTATTGCTTCTCTCACCTCCTCCACAGGAGACAGAACTTTTGCTTGTTTTAAGTGCTATATAAAGAGTATCTGTCTATGAAGACTGCTTGGCCATTTCAGGGAAAATAGATGCGGGGGTGGTTAGAGAGTCAGAGGAAGGCAATGTGAACAATGAACAAACTTACATCAAGAATGGTCCCTGAGAATACCTGCCAGTGTGCTGCTGTGGGTAGCATCAAGCCCTCTTTCCTCTTTCTGGTTTCATCTACACTCTTGGTTAAAATCTAATTTTGCTATATGCCTGGCAAGACAGGAATGCATACTGTGAAACTCTTTTTCTGTCCTGGAGAGTGCCTTGTGCTAGACGTTCTGTCTATTTGTTTCCAAGCATCACAGATACCAGGCAGCATGGCCAGGAGTAACTTCCATGTCTTATGAGACTTGACATTAGTGAGTAGCTTTCCACCCCCACCCTCCCCCGTCTAGATGTCATTACCAAAAAGCTTAGGTAAAGAGAGTGCAGAATACAGTTCTGACAAAATAAACTCTGGTAGCAATTGCTTTGTCAGTGCTTTGAAGGGTCAACGTTGCCAGGGGCAGGTTGACACTGAATAAATATTACTTGTATCTTTTATCTACCATCTAATTATTTTAGGCTTTTCTCAGAAAAGGAATAAAAAAATGAAGTGAAGGGGTTGAATTTTTTTTCCAGAACCAAGCTAGAAGGATCAGAACTTGCTTTTGTACTAAATTGCAATATTTATTAAACCTCCTAAGAGATCTTAAACCATATTGAATTTTTTTTTCTTTAAAAGAGTTTTTTTTTTTTTTTTAATGCTTTGAGACATAAACTGTGTTCTGTAACCAAGTTCTGGATTGGAGCTGACTATGTGACTGTGAATTCTGGGCTGGCTAGGTTCAGGTTCCATTTTGGAGAAATCCTCCTTTCCTTAACCCCTGAAGTGCTATAATTACAGCTGTGAGCCACAACATCTACCTTTAACAGAATTGTTAAGAGTGAGATATTGACAAAAAACTACAAATTTGTGACTTAATACAAACATAGTCCAACCTTCATCACTAACCTTTGAACCAGGATATAGGTACGTGCTGCAGCATTAGCTTTAAATGTATTTATATTTACATATTTGAATATTTGCAGTTCTATGAAAACATAACTTATCATCAAAGACAGACATTACCTTAGAGTTTAAAAGATAGAGTAAGATTAGGGCCTCACTCAAATCTCATTAAAAAATTCTTCTTGTAGGTGATAGGAATTAACATAGAGATCCACATCTGAACAGTATGCCTGAGTGAGCGATGATGGAGCATTCGGTCCTGAATAGGAATGTCTTCATCAAAAGCCTCCCATCAAAGCTCACAGATCTATGCAGAAGAGGAGGCAGGAAGATTGTAAGAGTCAGAAAGATGAATGGTTTCAATAAAACAGTTTCGTCCAGACACAGTAGACCTGGTGTGTATGTGAACTTACAGAGACTGTGGCAGCATGCACCCACCATAGCAGCAGGGGTTCAAGCCAGATTGGGGGAAATAGACATGGGTCCCACCCCTTATCAAGAAGCTTTTTGTAGTTTAGTCCTGCATGAAAATCAGTTTTCTTCTGTGGAGAGTCAGTGGGTATACCATATACCAGGACAGGCCCTATGCTTGTTGGACAACATAAAAGGAGCTTCAGGTTTTGGGGGGTGTACTTTTTGTTTTGACATTTTTATCTTTTTTAGATTTATATTTGTTTGTTTTGATTTTTGTTTTCTAGTTTTTTCTTTAAGAGAGAGATAACACATTAAGGTAGGTGGGTAAGGAGGTAGGAAAGATCTGGCAGGAGGTGGAAAACATCCCCTCATTCTATATTAAATAACAATTTTCCATTAAAATAAAATTATTCTTTGACAGTTTCATAGACATATAGAATGAAATATGGTCATACCCCTCCCCAATTTGTCCTCTAACTTTACCTGAACATCTCTCATATCTCAGCTTCATGTCTTCTGCTTTTAAAACAACAACAACAACAACAACAACAACAACAAGAAGTCCAATTAGTTCCACCTATTTATGTTCAGCATTTTTAATTCACTTTTGTTTGAACAGTCTAACATTGCTTTAGATAATTTAGAGGTGCACTTACTGACTTTGCTAGCACATGCATTTTTTTTCAAAGTTCCAGATCTCAGCAAAATAATTTTCTAATAGATGAAATGTTTTTTGTTTTGTTTTGTTTTTGTTTATTTGGTTTGTTTGGTTTTTTTTTTTTTTTTTTTTTTTTTTTTTTTTTTTTTTTTTTTTTTTTTTTTTTTTGTAAGAGATGTGTTGCACGTAGGCATTTCAGTATTACTTCTTGTGTCTTTCAGCTGTTTCATTTGAACATTGATGTATGTGACTCACCTGCCAGGCTCAACGACTCAGTTCCCAGAGGCAGTGTGGGCTGGAGTTGGCATTACCTTTCTAAACTATTCATCAGCAGTTACTGCTGTTTTGTTTGATTTTAATAGGCAGCAACAAATAATGGTGGTATTTTCTTATTCTTTGTTCTCCTTACTTTTTCGGTTTATGTCTACTGGATCTATACTTATTTAAATAGGCATTACATCATAGAAAGGAAAGGTTGGAGTCTGGTGGGTGAACTTTGAGAAGACTACATCTAGAAACAAAAAGCTTGTGGATCCCCTAGGGCTCTTTCTAGACCTAGAAAACTTAAAAACAGTACTCAAATCCTTTCATTCACAGTCCAGCTATACAGGTAATAGTTGATATAAATGTATGCACATGTATATTTCAAAACTGATATCATTATGTTTTACATAGTATCTTACACAAAAGGAACAGTCTTGTGAGAATGTGGTAATTTGAATACATCATATGAAAAAATTCTCTCTCTCTAGAGAGAGAGAGAGAGAGAGAGAGAGAGAGAATTTCTCTGTATAGCCCTGGGTGTCCTGGAACTCACTCTGTAGACCAGGCTGGCCTCAAACTCAGAAATCGGCCTGCCTCTGACAGAGAAAAAGTAAACAATATGGTGATGCTTTGAACCAAATGGTGGAATGATACCTGTAGATGTCAGAAACCAGGACTGAAGGTCCTGCACTCTCCTATTCCCTTCTTGTTACCAACTATTTTTATTTTTAAAGAATTATTTATTTATTTTATATATGTGAGTACACTGTAGTTGTCTTCAGACACACCAGAAGAGGGCATCTGATCCCATTACAGATGGTTGTGAGCCACCATGTGGTTGCTAGGAATTGAACTCGGGACCTCTGGAAGAGCAGTCAGTGTTACTGCAGAACCATCTCTCCAGCCCCCTTGTCACCAACTCTTAGTTCCTCTGCTAACTGCCCTTTCTTATCCTTCTCTGTTTCTTTCTTTTGCATATAAAGTTTCTGCACTTCAGAGCTACAGAGACAAAGTTTGGAGCTAAGGAGAAAGGATGGACTATTCAGAGACTACCCCACCCAGAGATCCATCCCATAATCAGCCACCAAACCCAGACACTACTGCATGTGCCAGCAAGATTTTGCTGAAGGTATAGCTATCTCGTATGAGGCTATGCCAGTGCCTGGCAAATACAGAAATGGATACTCACAGTCATCTATAAGATGGAACACAGGGCCCCCAATGTAGAAGCTAGAGAAAGCACCCAAGGAACTGAAGGGATCTGCAACCCTATAGGTGGAACAACAATATCAACTAA